>JASPKZ010010084.1:0-75799 GCA_030220185.1 Diploptera punctata
CGGTAGTAGTTGTAGTAAAATATCTAGGGGCATCCTAAATGTTTATAGAAGTTAGGTACAACTTCATATTTATTATGGGGGGATCGGGGCTTTAAGCCTCGGGAAAAATATTTTAAGCAAATTAAAAACTATTGAGACTGACTTTATCCATAATACTATAGTAAGAAATACATATGTATTTACATTGCGCGCGGGCCTGCTTGGCCGTACGTGCATTATTTTTCCAAGAATAAAAATAAAACTAATCATTAATATAAACAAATACCTACAAATACAACTGTATCAAAAATAATAACAGGCTACAATATAAGTAAAATATATGTCTACCTACATCACAATAATACATATCTACACGTCATTCATATTCCGTACATTAATATAAAAAATCTAGAACAGAAATCAATTAAAAAACACACACACTACACCCACACACCCCCCACACATATATAGATCGCACGCTTAATACCCCCCCTCCCCCCGTCACTGCAGGCATCAAATACACTATCAGACTATTCAACTTATCAGACCTACTTATTATATAATATATAATACTGTAGTATATACCACAGGCCTTTATCTGAATTTTTACTCAATGCTGGTAGTTATAGAATTGTCGGAAGAGAGTACCAGAAATTTTAAAACTTACAAATCTATAACAGGATGCATCGATTCCCATAAAATCATTGGTACCCATATAAAAAATATTTAAAAAATATCCTCAACTCGAATCCAACTCTGGGTCGGTTGGAGAGATGAGAAGAGAGGAAACCCCACTAGAGTAATGTGAAAGACAAGAATGTCGGCCGACCACACTTGACGCACCATCACGGGGACAGATGAACGAATTAAAACGAAATGCATGAGATGAGTTTGGAGAAATGGTGGAATGAAATTGTGGCAGGGAAAAACGGGAGAATACCCCTAGAAAAACCGGCCCAGGCTCCGTTTCGTCCACCACGAAACCCACTTGGAGTGGCCCAGACTCAATCTCGGGACCCCGTACCCCATATACTTGGATATAATTCAATATATCTACCGAATAGAGATACTTCACATATACCTAATGACGGATATGTGATAAAAAAGATTTGATTCTGCTGCATGCCACACGGTTATAGAAAGAAAAATGTGATCAAACAATGAGTTACTTTGACTGCTAGAAAACAGTCTTACAGAGCGTTGCTGTGAATTTAAAATCTAGATTATTAGATACACGGTAATCATAGACTACTCGAAGTTAAAATATAATAGCAACTAGAACAATCGATTCCGACACTTAACTCTGGTAAATCCAAACAAATGACCTGATGAGGTGGATATAATGAATGTAGAAACAATTATTCTAACTAACTAACTAACTCACTGGCACTATCCAACCGTATCTTCAAGGCCGCGCGGACATAAGTTATCCTGAGCTAATATTTTCCAATCATTCCCTGTATAATCTGCATCCTTCAAATCATAGTTAGTGTTATTCTCCCATCTCATTCTTGGTCTACTGAGCATTTTCTCTCTGGTTTTCCTACAAAAAGCTTCCATGTACGTCTCTCATTCCCCATTCGTGCCACATGTCCTGTCCCTCGCAGCCTACGAGACTTAACTATTCTTATTACATCTGGCTTCCTACAAAGATCATATAGTTCACTGTTATGTAATCTTCTCCATTCACCTGCCTGTTCATCTCTCTTTGGTCCAAAAAATGTCCCAATAACTTTATTCTCAAATGCTCATAATCTCCTTCCCTCCCTTAAAGTAAGAGTCCATGTTTCGCATCATATAACTGGTAGAATAATAGCTTTATATATTTTGAGCTTAAAGTTTTTTTAAAGGAGTTGGGACGTCATGAGTCCCTGTAATGCATAATAGCATGAATTTCCAGAATTGAGTCTGTTTAATTTCTTTGTGCATCTCATTCCTATTAGTGGGTATTGTTTCTAGATATTTGAATTCAGCCACTTCCTCAAAATTTCCCTCATTTGCCATTAGCTGACCACTTTCATTATGTAATGTTTTATTGATATTTACTTCCAGTCCCAATTTCTTTGTGTTACTCAATAGTGTGTGCGTGTTAGCCTTTAGAATCTCTTCGTTATGGCCCAATAGTACTACATCAACAACACTACAGCAGAAACAATTACACTGTAAAAGTTAATTCAGAGTATTTCAGTTAATAAGACTGTATCCCCCACCCCCAATATATATATATATATCATTTGGTTGAACACAATGACACCTTGATGTTCATAAATAAAATTGAACCTTCTCTTTTTGAATTTTATCTACTGCTATATGTTATATATTAGCTCAAATTTCTAAAAATTAGCGACGGTCACGATATGCGAATATGTCCAATGTGCGGGAACTTTGAAGATGATACACATATATTAGGAAAATGTGACGATTTAGAATATTGGAGACGTCAATTATTACCGGAAATTATTTCTAAATTCAAATCTGAAAAGATTGGCATGCTACGAGTTATTGGTAAATCCAGAAAATTAGATAAACTTTGGTAAATTTCTGGACAAAACGCGGAAAATAAGAACAATACTCATTCGTGAATAAATATATGTTATCAAAATGCAATGCCATTAATTCTTAATAATTATACATGACTTAATTACTGTATAATACTATTGTATTATTATGTAATTGTAATATTATTGTGTTTTTTTATGTAATTGTAATGTTATTATTTTTTTCTTTATACTATTACCAATTACTATTTTATTGTAACTAACTGTCAACAGCACGTACGGCTTACTGCCCGTGCGACCTATATTTGTAAATAATATTGTAAATATCTTACTTTTTGTCTAATAAAGTCCTACTACTACTACTATATACTAGCTGTCAAATGAGAGGCGATTAACTACACACTTTCTACAAGACTTGATATAAAGCTATAATTAAATAATATAAAAATTAATACATGTAATACTACCATCCTGAACTTGTTCAATTTTTAACTGTAGACATTTCAGAGACCAATTCTTTGCCCAAGTAAATGCAAGTGTTGTGTCAAGATTTATATTTGTATTCTTTACTCTCTCGTGGTATTGAATTTTAGATTGTCAACATGCACCTAGCAAGCTCATTTCATCACGTAAAACAAATGTAATATGACCTACAGGAGGATATAGTAATTCAGACAGTTACTCCACTCACCTTCTATTAAACGTGTACTGGGGTAAAATTATTAGAATAGGCAACCCGCAATTCCTCCTCGCTAAGAGTTGACGATGCCTACATTAATGTTCCTGTGGAATTTTCTGTGTTAATGAGGTACCTTCTAACATTACGATGTATTTATATATCAAACAGGACATTAAAAATATTTAGCGAAGAGTGAGCAGTGGATATCATCCCCCCCCTTCTTCATTTCATAGTAGTGTTAAGAGAATAGAAAAAATGACACTAGTAGGGGAGGAGAACATATTAGACTCATTGAGAATATAGTTCGTAGGAAAATATTTCGACCAAAGAGAGATGAACAGACAGATGAATGGGGAAGATTACATAACTGTGAGTTACATGCTCTTAATAGGAAACCAAATAAAATAATCACAGTTAAGTCTCGTAAACTTCCATGGGGCAGGACATGTGGAACGAATAGGGAATGAAAAAGAGTCTCAGAAATTGAGATCGGCAGGTTATGTACCTTGAATGTGTAACGTTAATGCAGAAATAATATGGTACTCAGTAAAGCATGGAAATGTTTTCATTAACTATTGTTTGTTAATAGCCTATAAATGATAAAGTGTTAAATTGTTTAAAAAAGTTGTATGAAACCTCAGTACCACATTACATGCCAAAGATGGAACATGATTCTGAAATGCTTACATGTTTTAATTATTTGGCAGTTTTTAAACAGAAATTTAGTTGCTGATGTATCATGTACTTGTTTTAAGATTCTAACACTTTACCTAGACTTAGTAATAATGCTTTATTACTAAAACTATTTTTATACTTCTTAAACTTGTGTTAACAAAAAAATGTTTTATATAAATACCTCCTTTTCTATTTTCTTCCCTCCACCACTTATCAATAATAAGTCATCAAATAATATGAGGGATGCAGCATTTCCAGACTTTCTCTGACTGTTTTGTCACTTGCAATTTGTCACCTGATGGAGATACAAAGAAATATGTATGTGCTGTGTTCATTATTAAACTACAATTACACATCATGAAAATATTGTGATAATTATTTATTATTTTGTTCAAAATTCAATGAGGAAATTTGGTGTAACAGATGAAGACACAGAGGGCAGAGAACAATGTAAAACTTTAATTCAGGAGAATTTGTGAATATTTGTTGCAAACCGATGGACTATAGGTCCGTAGTCATATTGATATATATATATATATATATATATATATATATATAGATAGATAGATCATCGGTTGATTAATATCTTTGACATCATCCGATTCCGAATAGCCAATTTTGTAGGTCCAGCCAATCTCCAGGTTGTAGATGTTTCCTCTTCATTTATAAACATATTCCCTGACTCCAGGATGATTTAGGTCTTCCTCTGCCTTGTCTTCCCTCAGGTTTCCATTCCAAAACAGATTTTGGTAGCCGATCCTCTTCCATTAGCTGGACATGTTCGTACCATCTTTATTGCTGAGTTTTAATATAATCAAAAATAGTGACTTCAAACTTCATTTTGTACCTTATGACTGAGTTCCTAATTATTTATCTTCTTGAAATTCTAGATGCCCTTCATATAAAATCCATTTCCGTTTCCAAAAGATACATGTCTTTTTTTTGTTGTTTATGACCAAAGTTCTGCTCCATAAGTAATAATGCTTTTAACAATTGTATATATTCATTTTATTTTTATTACTTATATTTTTATCCCACAATATTCCATTGAGGCAAGCAATTGCAAAGTTTCCTTTATTATTTCTGTTTTTTCTTTCCACTTCATAACTCCCATTTTTATTTATTTTAATTCCTAATTATGTGATCTCACTACAAGATTTTATTGTTTCTCCAGTCTCCAAAATTAAATTTTGTTCTGGTTCACCAATTGATAAATAAATTGTTTTTTTCATGTTCAAAATTAATCCCCATTTTTCATATTCTTCTATTAATTTTCTAGTCATATATTCTAAATCTACATAATCTTGTGCAATTAACAATTGATCATCTGCAAAATGTAAGTAGTATAAAGTTCTGTTGTTTGAAATAGGAATCCCCATGCTTGAACATTTTCTCCTCCAATTTTTTAATGTTTCATGTACATGTATTTTAAACAGAGTCGGTGATAGACAACAACCTTGACAAAGACCTTTATTTATCGTAAAACCATGTGACAATTTACTGCCAGATTTAATTTTAGATATGCAATTGTCATATAAATTTTGTATAGCTTTAATTATTAGTCTTAATTCCCATTAGTCTTAAAGCAATCTATAGTTTCTCTATAGGGACTCTGTCATATGCTGTCTCAATATCGGCAAATAGTAGGTGCAAAGGTTGTCCATATAGCATTTTCCTTTCTATTACCTGAGTAATGCAAAATAAATTGTCGGTTGTGGAATGACCTGCTCTAAATCCTGAGTAATCCTCTAATTCCTTATCACTATAGTATTTTTCCAAATAATGTTTTAGTATACGTCCATAGAGTCTACTAATAGTACTTGTTACTGTTATTTCACATTGGACTTTTTTCCTTTTTTATGGATTGTCAAAATATATCCCAGTTTCCATTCATCAGGAACTTTTTCACCATTCATAAATTTTGTAAACAATTTTCTCAGTCGTTCAAATAAATGGTCGGATCCATGCTTTAATACTTCTGTTGGTATTTCTCCTGGACCACTAGCTCTTTTATTTTTTAATGATTGCATATTAATTTTAATATCCTCTATGTCCATTTGTGTATATATATATATATATATATATATATATATATATATATATATATATAGTTATTTGTAATTCATGTTAATTAATAAGATTAGTTGGAGAAAACCCTCAATGATGAGGGAAATTCTCAAAATTAATGAAATGAATGTTTTTACTGAAGTGCAAACTATGTTTTCTTTAATTTCAGTAATATGAAATAAATTTAACTATTGATCCTATTTATTACAGTTGATTAATTCTTACTTCATTACAGTAATTTATTCATATTCTTTTGGTCAATCATTTACAATTCATGAACATACAAGTTTAAAAGTAATAAAATGAATATAGGTAATAAAAATAGTAATTGTGTAATGTAAAATCAACTTAAGTAACCAATGTCGGCTAATAGGTAAATATATTGTATTTTTGTCCTTCATGAAACAACTAATCAGTGAATCCTTTAACTTGGTTGGTGCTGTTACAAATGCAGTATATGTTTGTAGAGTAAAAAAGAGACAGAGAAAAACTTAGGTTCCGATTCCGAAGCAATGGGCGCATTCAGCGGGCAGTAAAGCGCTTTAGCGCTTTAGCAAAAATGGCTGCCATTTGCAGCGAAAATTTAAGGAGTCTGTTGAATGGACCGCTGCATGCAGCTATACCGCCAAATTTAAATTTGTTCATTGGCTCATTACTCATATTTACTACATCATGCTATTGTTATTAATCATAATACTAATAGGGTTATACAGAATTTACGATTTATTTTAATGTATGGTATTTTTTATGAAATCGACGAATAGATCGTTTTTTAAATAAAATATTATTATAACGAGAAAAATTTTATTTGTTTAATTATTAATATATCAGGCGGCTCCGTGACGCAAGCGATTAGACGCTCGCCTCTCACCGCTGGCTTTTCGAGGAGAACTTTATTTATAATGTTTATTATTAGTTTAGTCTTATTAATTTGTGTTTTAGTAAGAGTAGCTTTTTTTAACTTGGTTAGTCTCGGTCATTATAAGTAGCTTTTGTAGTGGAGGGAAACGGATCTACGGCATGTTCTTTCAGGGTTTCTCCCATTTTCCCCTACCACAATTTTATTTCAACTTTCCCCATTTTCATTACATCCATTTTGTTCATCCGATGTAGTCAGCCTGCACCCTAGTTAATTACAGACCTCTATAGAACCTGGTTGAGTGGTAGACAAGGCCTTAAGGCCTTAACTCTGCCAGGTAAAATAAAGCTATTATTATTATTATTATTATTATAAATATAGTGGCTTAATCTACTCACTTGATCTGACCCTGATTTGGACACAACTTGATATTATTTTATTATATTTAAACATCACTCCTGCGAATTCCCTATGTGATGCATATCTTGCTCCTTCATCATCACATAACACATATATTTAATAACCACACTAAAAGTATTGCCGGTGGGCTGTAGGGTAAATTTTATTCAATTGTTCAGCCTTTTATTCATGTGATTTCTTACATAATATTTGACACTTTTAGGTCTATATTTAAATCTATGAGGAATAGGGGTTACACTAGAAAATGCAGGAAGTACAGGCATATGTGCAAAATTAATGTATGTGGTGCAAGACATGACCTAAGTACAGCAACCAAACAATTGTATAAAGGAAGGCATCATTGTATTTTTTCAACCTCAAACATACTTCATCTTTATTTTAAATTTGTCAAGGAATAGGAATGAAAACAAAGAAGAATATTAATTTATAATAATTTAAATAGTTTTCTTAATAATTGATTAACTTTTTTTGCATCATCTGATAATATTAATTACTTATAAGAGTAACTACCATAATATTTATGGCTAAAATAAAACCAAAACATTATATGCAATTTCCAACCATATATGTGAAATTCTGTCATAACAGCAGTTAATTATAGATAACCTCTCACTCACCATACTTAAAGACATTATTTAATATAATTCTAACATTAGCAATGCCACTTTCTTAGTAAAGTTAAGTGTTACACTAAATAGTATATCACTGAATCATTTATAATAATATGAAAAACATTTACCACCAAGATTAATGGTAGTATACAGTGAATAGCAATATCCCATAAGAGAGACTACATGCATTTGAATTAAAAGATATAAGACCACATTTCATTTTGCGATAAATTGGGAAATTAAAGTGAAAGTTATTCATACCTGGTTCAAGAAATGGCTCTCAGTATCTCAATGATAGGACATAGTATATAAAGTTGGAGATTAAATAATAATGGATCAGCTGTGATTAAAATCCTATGCAGAGTGCAAATTTTTTGTTAATACATTAACCAACTCTAGCTGTAATTTAATTTTATTTATGCACATCACACTGAGTATTTGTATCTTCACTGGTCAAATTTAGATAAGAAATCTAGAATATTGTAATATTTGAATTCAAGTTATGGCCGATACTTCACAAAACTCTTTATTCAGAAAAGATTACAAACATAAGATACACAGTTCATCTCTTTGTCCATTACACAATTTTCTTATTGTGTTGCACATTTAAAGAATAGTACAAATGTTCGTTTTATCTGTAGAGAAAATTGGTTCGACAACCACTGTAGCACTTCCAGAAATGACCCCATGAACACAATCATAATATTCTAATTTATTTCATATATCTTGAAAACAAAAATTATAATTAACTTGGCACCAGGTATTAGCGAATGAATCATCTGCGGATACAATTTTCATAATAAAAACATTCACTCGTCAATAACACAATGATTTGCATGAAAAGAGGTTATAATCGTAAATTCTTGATCTTGATAACAATCTTAAGATTATCACTGTCTTTAGTTTTACTTAATATATCACTTATGTTCGTCTAAAACGGTTAGCCACCTCGAATAACTCGTATATTAATGTCCAGACATAAATAACACAAAATTTGTACATCAAACATAAATTGTTTATGGAGAAAGACGCCATGTTTAAACTGAATGAACCAGCCAATCACAATGTATGCAGCGGTTTCTTCTATCTGCAGCCTACTTTTACTTCGCTGCAGTAGCTGCAAGTCCGCTAGAGCGCTTTATTGCCCGCTGAATGGTATGCTGCAGATAAAGCGCTAAAGCGCTTTTGCAGCGCTTTGGCTACTGAATGCCCCCAATGTTTCCCTTGCAAATATAGTTGCTGAATTGAATAGGTTTAAGGAATCTCAGTTCTAGTTATTTCTCTTCTCCTTCCTATGGAATCAACTATAAATAAAGTTGTAGGTTCTGGATATAAGTAATTCAGATACCCTATAAAATCATAGTAAGATAAAATTACTTTTTTTCCTAGATGGCTGAATACCACAGCAGCAGTTCACAAGACAGTGTCGAAATGGCAAGTGATTCTTTTGACAACAATAAAGAAACTACACAAGATGAAAAGGAATCTTTCATAGAAGCAATAAGAATGGGTTTCTCGAATGTTCTCAAACTACAAAATGATCCTTCGTACCATATTGATATAAATAATACAGTACGAAAAGATTTTCTAGATTCCTATAAGAGATTTAAAAAGGAAGAGATGGACAAGAAAAAGGAAGAGATGGACAAGAAAAAGGAAGAGATGGACAAGAAAAAGGAAGAGATGGACAAGAAAAAGGAAGAGATGGACAAGAAAAAGGAAGAGATGGACAAGAAAAAGGAAGAGATGGACAAGAAAAAGGAAGAGATGGACAAGAAAAAGGAAGAGATGGACAAGAAAAAGGAAGAGATGGACAAGAAAAAGGAAGAGATGGACAAGAAAAAGGAAGAGGAAAAAGCTGTGGCAGAAAATTTAGCTAATCAGTTTAAAGATGAATACATAGAGAGGAAGGAATTGCTGAGTGGTCATGGTAGTCGAAGCAGGAAAAGGAAGAGTGAATGTAGTGATGCTCCACAAGAAAAGCTGGCAAAGAGAGATGATGATTTAGCAGGGGCATCTGGTACCAGCCAATAAAAAGAAATTCCATGAAACGTTCTGAATAGCAAATCAAGCTGTGTGCCAAATGAATATGAGGTTTAAATTTCTTTTTTTTATTTAAAATTTGGCAATTTCAGTTATCTTTTGTTTGTAATTATTATTATGTAATTATCTGCATTTTCCAATTTTATTAGAAAAAAGTTTTCCACATTCTTATATGATTTTTAAGTTGTTTTTTAAAATGACTAATTCATTAGCTGGGTTTAGATTAACTTGATACCCTCACCTCAAATACCGTTTCTTAATTAGGCTCACTCACGCCTATGCCAAAATCCGTTACAATGGTAATGTGTCTACGAATGTTTAGGTGTGCCATCATCTTATTGTACATCATTATTTAATTTTGTTTATTAAAGATCCATATAACATTCAGTATTCTTTGTGCCTTGCCTAATTACTGTATTATGACATCATCAAAGGCTTTCTTGACATATTAATTGATTAAAGGCTTCGTGTGATTAAGAACTAATTTTTAGAGCTCTGTACAATATCAGGACATTTATTTACTATTATATATTTATCAAATAATTTTAGTTGGTATTTCAAGTAACTTAATAAATTTAAAATTAATTTGCTTAATAAATATGTATGTTATCAGTTTTGTTTAAAAAAAAGTGGACAAAAATTTCATTGTATTAATATTTAAATGTGATTTCTTGAATAAAAGTATTATGTAAACTGTATTTTGACTTATCACTGATGAAGTAAAGAGGAGAATTTGTTTTAATTATTTCTCTTCTGAAGTAAAGAGTTAATGACATCATGATTTGATGCAGAGCTGTGGGACTTTGTGCTGGTTTGGACTGCCATGGGGGAGGAATTTTTCACATAGAATATTGGCCAGTATCGAACAGGTGTCCATTCAGTATTGTAAAGAATTTCGGTAGATCCAATAATTCTGTGATACTAGGGTAAAATTACATAAGTTCAATTTAATGTTTTTTTATTTTGAAGATGAACATGTCAGAAATACAGCATTTTTTTTCCTTTATCTTAAGTGTAAAGTTTTTAAGTGATAGCTAATTTCTTATGGTAGATATTTCTTGGTCAGAAGTAATTAAAATCTGCTATTATTAATAAGATATTTGAATTTTAAAAATGTTCTTGTGAAAAGTAATGTTTACAGACTTATGTATGTTTACCCTGTGGCCACAGAATTATTGGCTTCAAGGTATATAAAACCAGATATAATGGATGAATTACCAGACAAGCTGACTATATAACCCTATGCCTTCCCCATATTGGCTGGATGATCATTTACCTCTGTGATAAATATGTGGGTGTGGGGTCAGTGCCTGGCTGGGATGTCAAGGACCTTCATTGGCCTGTCAAGCTAAGGACTTAGTAATTATAATAATGAATTTTATATTAATATCGTAGTTTTATTTGATTTTCATATTTATTATATAATTCAGTGACAGCTGTTTCGGTACACTGTACCTTCTTCAGACATGTTAACAATTTTTTTTTATTTAATTAATAAATATGGATTTTCATCAAGTAAACACCAACTCAATTGATTATGAATTTTATAATTTGTCTAGGTAACCAGAAGTGCCCACCTTAATTACACATAAAAGTATTTGCCAGTGATTCCTCCAAACCTTAACTGTGAGGTATAACGCTGACAATTGTCGCTGGTCCTCCATTGTCAAACAGTTCAATCTAGAGAAGAGAAATCTTGAAAAGTGGATACTGGACTGTTAACTCATCAAAGAAACCCACATAAAGCTAAGGACATGAATTTACTAACATGTAACATAATTATTAACATCACATAGACTACAGCATTGGGTATTGTTGCAAGATGAAAGTACAGAGTATACAATGCTTGTCTACAAGAAGTGTTTTAAGAAGAGATGGATATTTCTCTATACTTGCTATCTTAATAATTATATCTAAGGGAGTGATTTTATTGTAAACAGAAAATACTTATCAATTTTAAGGCAATATTTATTTATTTATTTATTTGTTTGTTTGCCAAATGCAGCTCATTGCACATAATGCACATCCCTATACACTATTGTCACTCCCTTAAATAAGCAAAGTTTGTGCTCCACATATTTTGTACCTTCTCTCCACCACCTTATTAGTAGGCCTTACAGCCTGGAGTAGGGCTCCATTTTCTCGATAGCTCCTTTGCACCCATCTGTACTGAATGCCTTCTCCTCCCTGTTATTTTACCTCATTTTCCGATGTATTGCAACATACATCGCACCATAGAGATCTGGGCCTTACTTATATTCTTGATCGCATTGTGTTCCTCGAAAAGGTAAGTGTTATCTTGTTGCATTATTTATTGTGGAAATAATTGTCTAAATATTTTTATTTTGGTTTGAAGACTATTTTCTACTATGTTACACTTCATACTAATTTGAATAAGTTTTTCATAATCACGTTATTAAATATTCTCCTCATATCTTCATTATATCTATTTATCCAATTTAAATGATCATTTTGTTCTCTCCATGTAATATTACATTCTTTTCTTAAAATATTGGAATTATATTACATGCTTCCTTTTTATTAAACTTAAACACTAATTAGAGCACTGTGTTCCTATAGTTGTGATCAAAGTATCGCGTAGGTCTATCAAGGCTAAATAATTATTTTTATATTCTTGGAAATAGTGACACCCCCTATCAATTTTATTATATTTCACTTTCTAGATTTCTAACATATGTAAATTCAAGTTTCCTTTCAAAACCATAGTTCCATATTGCTACTTGGGTTTTTGAATCAATAAGTTACCTGAAATAGTCATTACCTTTACTATCGTTTATTTTACTCCTGTCTTGCTAGTATTTTATTTCAAGACAATGGCTTCTTAGACATCATGTATGATTGTCCTATTAACTAACTAATTGGCTGTATCAAAACCGGAATTACATGTTGTAATTCATCCATAAATTTCTATCTTGAGATATTTTCCAATCATTAATCCTTCTCAAATCAAATACAATGTCCATCCCTACTTCATTCTTCACCTAACTATTTATTTAATCCCTTCTGGATTTCCTATCTACAAGAAGTATCAATGCTACCCTTTTGTTCCATATTCACGCCATACCTTCTCTCCGTCATAGTGCAGGAGATTTAAGTGGGAGTTAACTTCTGCAGCAACCATTTTTGTATTACTCTCTTTAAAAGTATGTAGCTTCAGAGGTACTCAAATAACCTTGAATAAATCTGACAGTCATAATATGTGACTATCTCATAATTAAAGAAAACTAATTATCAAAATTTCACTTTTTCTTGTTTGACAGCCATTTTATTACTGCTTATAATTATCCTGATTTGTGAATTCAATTAACTTTGTGTCTTAATTCAGTCATGTTTGGAGTTTCACATTTGCACAATCTATTAGAAAAATATCCTCAAAAATAAACTGTACTATCAGATTTGTTTCAGTTGTCATTTTTTTAAATTTACTTACACAGTTTTAAAATACAAAATTTTTAAGGTGATTTTAATTTTTAGAAACAAAAATAACATATATAATGTAAAAGCTGTAGGTACCAGTTAACTACCAAGCAGTTGGAAGCACTCGGCCAATAAATACATGCAATTATAATGAATTGTTTTGAAATTAAAAGATTTTATATGAATAATAAGTAATTGCTGAGATAATAGACATTGTAAAAAATGTTTACACTAGGTGTCCAGGAAATTACAAATTTGACATTCCCAAAAATATCCCAGTTTTTTAATGGCATCTAAGAATAATCCCGAGATTTTTGAATGCCACATTGAATTAATCCCGGTAAAGTAGTTGTGTAATTTTCCTTTTAGTATGTGCTAATAATAAAAACTTATAACTTATTTTCATGGTAAAGGCTAAAATAAGAATAGCAAAATACAATTTTTTTATTTGAACATGACTATATAAAGGAAAAACATTGCAAACATTCTCACGTTAAAATTATTTTATTATTTTTTTTAATGTTTGATAATATTGTCAATGACAGCAATTCCTTTGCTTACTTCATTTTACATTAGAGGATGAAGAAGACCTACAACTCAATGATATTAATAAGCTATTAGTTTATGCTGATGGGCGATAGCGAAAAGATTCTAAAGGCTAACACGCTGCACTATTGAGTAACACTAAGAAATTATGACTGGAAGTAAATATCAATAAAACTAAATATATGGTCACACACAGAAATACATTATAAAATGGAAATGGGCAGCTGATGACAAATGAGGAAAATTTTGAGGAGGTGGCTGAATTCAAATATCTAGGAACAGTAATCACAAACAGGAATGAGATACACAAAGAAATTAAACATAGGCTCAATTCTGGAAATGTGTGCTATTATGCATTACAGTCTCTTGATTTACCAACTCCTTTCAAAAAACCATTGAACTGTAAATATATAAAACTATTATTCTACCAATTATATTATATGGATGCGATACATGGACTATTACTTCAAGGGAGGAAAGGAGACTATAAGTATTTGAGAATAAAGTTCTTAGGAAAATTTTTGGACCAAAGAGAGATGAACAGACAGGTGATTGGAAAAGATTACATAACAGTGAACTATATGTTCTTTATAGGAAGCCAGATATAATGAGAATAGTTAGTCTTGTAGAATGCGATGGGCTGGACTTGTGGCACGAGTGGGGAATGAAAGATGTGCATGGAAGCTTCCTGTAGGAAACCAAAGGGAATACGCTCAGTTGGTAGACCAAGAATGAGGTGGGAGAATAACATTAGCTATGATTCGAGGAAAGCAGATTATACAGGTATGATTTGAAAACATTAGCTCAGGTTAGGGATGTATGGAGAGCCTATGTCCGCGCAGTCATGAAACTACGGGTTCGATAGTGCCAGTGAGTTAGTTAGTCAGTTCGTTGGTTACTTCATTTTACAATGCTTTTTTTATTCTCTTCCAATTCTTTTATATAAATCTCAAGTTTTCATTTTTCAACTTTGATTTTTTTCCTTCTTCGTACAGTGTATTATTTCTATCTCTGTTTGCTTATATCTTGAAAATATACACAGGGTGTAAATGAATTATACCGCACAAATTTAACTGCTTACAGAGAGGTATTGTACAAGTAATTTCAGATAGGATACCAATTGTCTGCTAGGGAAACAGGGCGAGTTATAGGGAATCAAAGTAATCGACAATTAACACAGATAAATCAATAGGAGAGGAAAGTAGGAGAGAAAATTATGCTAGAATAAGTTCAGATCTTTGTATTAATTCCGAAATCCTGATTTCTAATAATTCATTAACAACGTTTATGAAATGTTGGATTATCAAATTCCTTAAAATGTCGAACTTAGCAGATGATTGCACGCCACTGCACTGATTAAAGCAGAATCGGTACAATGTGAGCCTTAGCTCAGAGTGAAACACGCAGAATTTGTGTAGTTAACGTGTGGCTTAATGGTTATCGCGATGGATTTGGGATTCGAACATTGATGGTTCCAATCACGGCAGGCTGTTGACACTGAAATTTGTTCAGTGTAAGCATGCGCAAATACCTATTTCGTATTGGTTATTGCATTAACATCTGATTAAAAGTTACCTCAATATCAGTCGCATTAAATGAAATCATAATGGTATATCTTTACAGTTATGCTGAACTTTCCGAAATGCATGTGATTTATGGTGCAGCACAAGGTAATGGTGCAAGAGCTGCTGCCATGTACGTATAGCGGTATCCGAATAGACGCCATCCTCACCGAACAACCATTCGAGTCTGTTGTTAGACGTTTGCGGGAGCATGGGACGTTGAAAGTAAACAGAATAGACACCAGTGAAAGACGTACGCGCCGCTCTGCAGAGTTCGAAGAAAATATTCTTCGAAGGGTGGAAGATAATCCTACTACTAATCGTACTATCACACGTGCAATGGGCACGAACCATCAAACCATTGGAGAGTCTTGCACGACGACAAGCTCTATCCCTTTAGTCTTAAAAAAGTACAAGCCTTACAGCCAGTGGACTTCGCTCAACCGGTACAATTTTGTAATTGGTTATGCTGCAACCACCGCTCTTCTTTCCTCGGTGTTATTCATAGTCATAAAAAATACGGATGGGCTGGTTCTGAATTCAAAGAACAGTCAAGTGTTGGATTATGAAAATCCTCGTGCCATCTTTGAGAGGAGTCACCAGCAGAGATTTTCGGTGAACGTATGGGTAACGTCATTTCTGTGGCCCCTACCTTCTTCCCCAGAGATTATGTCATTTAGAAGACTTTTTATAGCACGTCATACCTACATTGCTAGAAGAAATTCCTCTTCACATCAGGCTCCTCCACATTTGTGCCGGAATGTGCGAAATCATTTGGATGAATTGTATCCTTACCGCTGGATATATACCCGAGCCGCCGATTCTTGGGCTCTGAAGTTTAGGTTGTACGAGGGGTAAAGGGAGAACTCAACCTCTACTGCCAATAAGAAAATGGTTGTACATGGGAGTGAACGTTTGATATAAACAATCACTGCTCCTGACGCAGCTATAGCGCGCTAGTAAGGTTTGAATTTGCTGAGATGTTGTCAGCTGTATGTCTTCTAACCGCATACATAAAGCGGCCACTCCCCACTGAATATCCATTATCGGCCCCAACACTGTCGTGAAATTGAAACGTGCAGTCCGGAGAATCAGTGGCCTGCAGTGATAGGAGAGGGGTAGTTCAGTAGTTCAACTGTAGTGTGGCCCGCTCGCTCTCCCAGATCTCTGTCCACTTGGTTTATTTTTGTGGGGACACCTGAAAACACTGGTTATGCGACCCACGTTGAGACAGATGAACTGTTAGTCGCACGCATAATCGCAGCATGTGATGTGAACCGCAAGACACCTAGTATCTTGAACGAGGTACGAGAATCCTTTAGTCGCCGATGTCGTCTCTGTTGTGAGAATGGAGGTGGCCAATTTGAAACATTTCTCTAATGAGTCTGCGGGTGCTCGTGCTTTGTTATGGTTTACTCAAATGTAAGTATGTGTACATATACTGCACTTCTTAATATTATTACTCTTGTGATTGCTGCACTATCATTTATTTAAGTAACATGTGTATTGTAGAGTACAATTGCACATTTAATTTACGAAAACTTATTGATACCCTACAGTCTATGCATTATTATTACAACCTTTCAAAACAAGTGACTGTACAATACGTACGTAGATAGTGGGCTTCTAACTCAGGTACTGCGCCGGACATTCCATACACGCGGAATCTGTATATTAAAATAATGAATCAACATTATTTAAACAGAAGTAAATCTAACGTATGTATCTAATTTACAGAAACATAAGCCAATAAATGGAAAAAAAGGGGGGAAAATGAACACATGGCTGTACGTAGTTTAGAACGTGATGCATCAATCTTATATTTGCGTCGATAGTAAGACTGCTATAACCACTGAGTTAATGGCGCATGCTTGTTGTAAGTTACATATTACGTCAATTTTAATTTGAAAAAATCAGTGGCGTGCCAACCATTTTACAAATGAATTATAACTTGGACATTTTTATTCGTAGACCATTAGTTCATTATCTCAAATTGCTTATATAATAAACCCCTATACGTAGTTAAATTTGTGCTGTATAATTCATGTACACCATATATATATATATATGTCTTGATTTGAATACAAGATTTATGAACGTTGGTTTACGAATTCCCGACTTTTCCCCGGTTGCTTTCAACTTCCCAAAACTATTCCCGGTTTTCAAGATTTTCACGACTGCTGTACACCCTGGTACAGTGTAATCAGTGCATGTGAATTAGGACTGAAATGTGTACTAAAACATCCTCTAACCATAGTCAGCTGCCCCTGCTTCCTTCTACTTGTCCTGTTGCATCATTTTCTGGTCCCCTTTCCTTTTCCTCCTAGATATCTTATAACCAGGGCTGGCTTTTTCCCCACCGGTGGAGTCAAGATGCGCGCACACAAACCGTACACAGTGCGGGAAGGTGAGTGAAGACAGAACATCAAACCCGTGTTTACAAGTACCGAAACAAGTACACATGTATACAGCAAAACTGAACCTACACACACGTAATTATAAACCTGGCAAAATAAGGTTCACGTTATCATGACTGACGTGCGGATTAAAATGCAAACCAACTTGTAATATATTAATACTAATAATAATAGGCTATAACATACATATTAGTTGATTGTCTACAGTTATTTATTATAGTTAGATGCAAGTAGTAGACATGTAAGACATAATGTGATGGTTGCTGTTGCGTTATCTGTTGCAGTGTATGACCATATACATATGCAGCGTCTCGAAAACAAAACTTCTGCGAGTTGGCGATAAACACCATTTAGATTCAGAAAATTGTCTTCTCCACGTCACAAGAGGTGGTGGGGGCAAATCGAAAATATTTATCGTCACTAGTGTCCACATTGAACATGATATTCTGTTCATCGCCTGCCAATATGAATTTTACAGTAGGCCTACACATGATAGATTAATCTCGATTTTTAGCAAGCACACTATATATTTTTTTCGAACTGCTATCACGTATCGGTAGGTTGTGCCATGTGTATGGACAACTCGTCCACAAGTGTAAGGGCTAGTGGCATGTCAATTGTTGCAGATTCCAAAGCTGTGATTTGTTTTCGGAACTATCGAGAAGTTTGTTTTAATTAGCCTATGGTCAAATCATGACGTACCTGCTCTGTGACCAGACGTTTTGCCTCTCTAATACATACTCACTCTCTTTCATAAAGCTCATTTAAAACGTCCACAACTATTTTGAAATGTGTGGCATAGCACATTGCCGCCTCCAACCATGTTCCCCAACGTGTTAACACCGGTCTTGGAGGAATAGCAATCTCTCGAAATTTCTGCAACCTTGAAGAGGCTTTTAAGAAAATTTTCTTTACTTTGGATATGGAACCATTGGCATTGATATACAAAGACCTTATTGTTTCAGCCACTCAATGGATTCCATGTGCGAGACATTTGATGTATTAATGTAGGATAATGTTGCTTAAGTTCTTTTCCTAATTTCACCATATAAAATGCACCATCAGTCACGAAGAGGAAACCGTTGACTCGTTTTATTCCATCAGGATATACAAGAGAAAGGGATGTCTCAAAAAGATTAAACATGGTCGAATGATTGACAACAGGCAGTTCCTCATACGTTAAGAAGAATTTCTTCCCTGGTTCTACATGAAACAGTATCCCGATCACAACGTTTGCAACAGATCTCCCAGCAGAATCCGTGGTTTCATCAATGGATATCCAGATGTTTTTGTCAGCGACTGATTTTCGTATAACGTCTATCACGCTGTCGTAACATTTATGCATATAATCGCGCATTCGTGTGCGAAACGGAAGTTGTCTACTGGTGTAGTTTTCCATGCAAGTTAAGAAAATATCGATTTTCGAGTTTATGGAATGGTATATCTGCATGCACCATCATCTCACAAAACTCTTGAAAAAATACATGATTATTATCGGAATGTGTTCCAGAAGAGGATGGTATGAATTGAAGAGGATGGTATGAATTGATTCTCTCTACTTTCAAAAAATATGACATTTGTCTTATTTTTTGTTTTTTTTTTTGTTTTGCAGTGTTCAGTTATCTCTGTTAATCGTTTACCTCGTGGTATTGAATGATATACTTTACAAGCAATTGTGACTCCATTTACAGACAAATACGTACAGTTCATTTCCTGTACAATGTTATATAAATTGAACACAAGAGACGTCCCCATATTTGACAAATTACCTTGCATACATAGAAATAACACATTCATGTACAAACGGTCTGGTATCGCTTCATTGTTTAATGCGCACAGCACAAGTTGCTATCAGACACTGAGAGTCCCAGGTTTATACTCCGCGACCTGTGGGACGTAGCAGCTACGTTCCATGAGCAGTGAACACAATATTGCGTATTGGTGTGAAATCTGTGGGTAAACAGCCAGCCCTGCTTATAACCTTCACATCACAGAATGCGTACAGTAGCCAGGCATTTCAATGTATTTGTGCACCATGCCACAGGTTAGACTCCCATCTGTTTAAGTATGTTGTAAGTTGCAACGTATCCATCATTGAACAGAAAAACTGCATGTGTGACAGCAATTTCAATGCAGTCTCATCCAACTAATTTTGTATTGTGGCAGCGATCCCATAGAAGAGCATTCAAACATTCATTGTTGTTCTCCGTTTTCCCATTCAGGTATGGATGGATCAGGACTCTTTATATAGGCTAGGTTTCACAACCTCTAAAACTAATGCTGGAAGAGAATTTTTGTGACTATACTTGATGCTTGGATTGTTGAGGCTTTGTTCGTAGCGACACCTTGTGACAGATCATGTTGCGGCTTCTCGTCTTTTGAATATTCCTGCAGGAAAACAGCCCACACGTCATTCCTTAGCGGTAAGATTCAATGGGCAAAACTCAACTAATGAAAAGAAAATAAAGTTCATGTCCTTTTTTTTTTGTAAATCGTTATTTATATTCAGTTGATTATTTTATCCTATTTTACTTTGTACCATTATTATTGTTGATGTTCTTTTTACTATTATTATTTATTATTTGTAGTAGTAGTATCATTATTATACTATTTTAATATTATTATTATTATTATCGTATTATTATTGTTATTATCGTATAAAATATTGTTTGTACATGAAATTTACATTGCTACATTTAATGTATCTTTAACTGTTATAATTAGTATAGTGTATATCTATATTTGTCAAATATTTATTTGCATTTGTGCTGGTTGAGTGGAAGAAAAGGCCTTATGGCCTTAACTCTGCCAGAATAAATAAAACATCATTGTTATTATTATTATTATTATTATTATTATTATTATTATTAGTAGTAGTAGTAGTAGTAGTAGTAGTAGTAGATACGCTGGTTGCTTAGTATGATTTGGGAAAAAGAAGCTCTTCCAGATGATTGGAAGGAATCAATTATCGTACCAATTTATAAGAAAGGAGATAAAACTGATTGCAACAACTATAGGGGCATCTCATTACTTTCGACTTCGTACAAAATTCTAACAAAATATATTAGTAAGCAGACTTACTCCCTATATTGATGACATTGTAGGAGATCATCAATGTGCATTTAGAAGAAACAGGTCTACAACAGATCAGATTTTTGGTATAAGGCAGATTTTAGAAAAGAAATGGGAATATAATGGTACTGTACATCAACTATATGTAGACTTCAAAAAAGCATATGATTCAATTAAGAGGGAGAAGTTATATAGTATCCTGCTGGAGTTCGGAATTCCTAAAAAGTTAGTTAGACTTATACGAATGTGTCTAAATGGCTCAACGAGTAGGGTGCGTGTAGGCAAACAGTTTTCAGACACTTTTGAAATCCAGAATGGGTTGAAGCAAGGAGATGCACTATCTCCTCTACTATTTAATTTTGTACTAGAGCATGCCATTAAATCTTTAGAGAATGAGGAAGGCTTACAACTGAATGGTATTAATAAGCTGTTAGTTTATGCTGATGATGTAGTACTACTGGCCGATAGCGAGGAGATACTAAAGGCCAACACGCACACACTATTGAGTAACACTAAGAAATTAGGACTGTAAGTAAGTATCAGTAAAACTAAATATATGGTCACACGTAGAAATACATTATATAATGGAAATGGACAGCTAATGACAAATGAGGGAAATTTTGAGGAATTGGCTGAATTCAAATACCTAGGAACAATAATCACAAATAGGAATGTGATGCACAAAGAAATTAAACATAGGCTCAATTCTGGAAATGCATGCTATTATGCATTGCAGAGACTTTTGATGTCCCAACTCCTTTCAAAAACGTTAAGCTGAAAATATATAAAACTATTATTCTACCAGTTATATTATATGGGTGCGAAACATAGACTCTTACTTTAAGGGAGGAAAGGAGATTACGAGTATTTGAGAATAAAGTTCTTAGGAAAATTTTTGGACCAAAGAGAGATGAACAGACAGGTGAATGGAGAAGACTACATAACAATGAACTACATGGTCTTTATAGGAAGCCAGATATAATAAGAACAGTTAAGTCCCGTAGACTGCGATGGGCAGGACATGTTGCGCGTATGGGGAATGAAAGACGTGCATGGAAACTTCTTGTAGGAAAGCCAGAAGGAAAACACCCAGTTGGTAGACCAACAATGAGGTGGGAGAACAACATTAACTATGATTTGAGAGAAGTAGATTATACAGGGAATGATTGGAAAGCATTAGCTCAGGATAGGAATGTATGGAGAGCTTATGTCCGTGCGGCCATGAACCTACGGGTTCGATAGTGCCAGTGAGTAAGTAAGTAAGTAGTGGTAGTAGCAGTAGTAGTAGTAGTAGTAGTAGTAGTAGTAGTAGTAGTAGTAGTAGTAGTAGCAGCAGTAATACTAGAGTGTTAGTGGCGGGAGTAATGGCAGTGGTAATACTGTATTTTATATGCTTTTATACAATTAGTTCATTAGCGTGAAATTGAAAAAAATGTAAATTAAAATATAAATATCCTCAACTCGTGTCCAACTCAGGGTCGGTCGAGGGATGAGATGAGTTGCAGCCCCTTATACAGAGGTTTGTCAATGACAAGGGTACCGCCCGACCACGCCTGACGCACCGTCACAGGGCTCATCAACGAAATGAAACGAAATGGATTAAGAAGAGTATGGAGAAATGGTGGAATAAAATTGTGAGAGGGGAAAACCGGAGGATCCCCGAGAAATACCTGCCCAAGCTACGTTTCGTCCACCTCGAAACCCACTAGACGAGTGACCGAGACTCGATATCGGAACCCCAGCGGTGAGAGCATCTAACCGCTTGCGCCACGGAACCGCCAGAAATTGAAAACTAGAAGTTAAATGAATGACACATTTTACTCAGAGGTCTATTATTTCGGACTTGTGATTCTTTTACGCGTCGTAAATCTAAGACACTGTATCCATGATCACATATTTCATCCGAAGGAAGCTATACTAGCGAATTTTACGCCCTTAGAACATCAACGGGGCAGGTTCTAATGCACTAACTTTCAAACCAGAGGTGATAATGTAAATACTTATCAATTATTGATAATTTTTATGCAAGCAATGTACCATATCTGTGTATAAGGAATATTTACTCTTAAACTGTTTACTTATTTTTAACTGAAACGCTATTCTTGTTTCTGTTAATGGATAATGAGCTCATTCATTTAATCCTTACGTCAGGAGAGTCGTGATATTGTATCCCTATATTGCACCTCAGGGCCAATGCTTACATTGACTTTTTGTGGAGATGCTTTTAACGTTAAATTTTTATTAATTTTATTTTGAATATAGAAGAGGCTTAATGACCGTATTAAAATTAATTAACATAAAGTACTGTTCACTTAATGCTTGGATCTACTAAGAAATTAAATCGATAGTTACTCATATTTCATAATTTACCCCTCAAAGATAAAATATTATCGCTGCAATCCTTCAGAATTATCGTACAATCAAGGAATCATCATTGTAATTTTCCTTAATTATAGATTATTAGACTGCCTCTGTTGTGTAACGGTTAACTTCCAAGGCTTCCGGATTTGATTCTCAGCCATATCTCAGAAAGTTTTCTTACACTATATGATCAGCGATGGAGTCCAAAGAGCCTCACGAGAACAACTATGTAGCTAGCTACTTAATATAAGTGAAATGCGCTTAAGAAAAGTAAAACTAAGGTTGGGAGACTGCAACAAGTTTACTACCTTAACTCCGTGTACTGCATTCTGGTAACTAATCATTGACAATGAACAATTGAGTCGACTTTTTGACTTTTCAGAGCTGTTGTGCCATAGATTGGTTTAATTTAGAATAATAATAATAATAATAATAATAATAATAATAATAATATATTAATAATACATTTTCAACATTCTGACAAATGTTACAGAATTTCTGGGAGATAAGTCACAAACATGTTAACAATTAAAGTAGTATGTTAGAGAAATCTATTAAAGTTTGCTATTACATTTATCCTTCCTGTGAGTAAGACAAAAAGTATGTAATATATGCATATGTAATGTGCTATGAGCCTCTTCATATATCCATTATTATAGCATCCTTTAATGAGAATCTCCTTTCTCATTGAAACCCAAAACCGAAAACACCAGCATATATCTGACATCAAAAACGTTATTTGGTATGCTCTTAAGACCAGATAAATTACTGTAATGCAAAATCTTACTTCAAGCTGATCATATGGATCAAGATTGAGCAGACTTCCATCTGTGACCGTACAGGTATAGTATGTGATTATTTGAATAAATAATTTAACTCAAACTAATCAATGTAAATAGTTGTCATGAAATATAAACACAAAATAGAATTTGAAAAAATCCCCAGTAATTTCCTTCATATCATTTAATATCATCATCATCCATGCATGTATTAGGCGGTCCCAGCGATCTTTTGCATTGGGGCAGTAACGCAGCAAGGCTTTTGCAATTCTATGAGACGGCATTCGTTGAAGATGGGCTTTCCAGTTGTTCTGGTAGTTTTGTATATGGTGAAGAATGGGTTCTACATCAAACTCTTCCATAATATCTTTATTTCTTTTATGGTCCCACTTTGTGTAGCCTGCTGTACGGTGCATAAATTGCATCTCATTTGCTGTTATTCGGCTTTCATCTCTTCTTCGTATTGTCCATGCTTCACTACCATATCTTAATACTGGTCTTGCGAGAACCTTATAAAGCCGTAATCTTGTGTTCTTCTGTACTAAATATAGTTTTATTATACTGTTAATTATTCCCATTTGTTTTTGTGAAATTTGTTGATTTTCTTTGATATATCAGCTTCATCTTGAAATGTTAAATTATAACCCAAATAATTAAATTCATTTACTCGTTCCAAAACTTCATCATCCAAAACAATTTTGCTAGGTATAGGGTATTTCCCACAAAATGACCATCACTTTAGTTTTCTTTACATTGATTTCCATATTGTACATTTTTGCAATTATATTAAAATTGTGTATAGAAAACTGTAAATCTGTTTCTGTTGGAGCTATTAATACCAAATCATCTGCAAAAAAGCAAGGAGTCTATTTTTAGGTTTCTATTAATTTGGGTAGAACCGTGTCTCACCTGTTGCCAATCTTGGAGTATTGTGACCATGTATATGATAAAGAGCAAGGATGAGAGGCCACATCCTTGTCTTACGCCCCTATTAATTTCGGTCCATTCTGTTTGTGCGTTATTGATTCGAACTGAAATCAAATTTGTTTTATAGATATTGTATAAATTGAAAAATATGCTGTTGTGGTAGATTGTTGTCAGCTAAAATTTCCAACAGTTTATTCCTATTGATTTTGTCGAAGGCTTTTTTGAAGTCCTCAAAAGCTAAATGTGTTTCTACATTGAACTCCCTGTGTTTTTCTATTAATAATTTCATGGAGAAATAACCATCACAGCGGGATCGATCTTTACGAAAGTCATTCTGTTCTTCGCTGAGGAGGCTGTTGAGGTGTTTGTATAATTTGTTCTTAATTATATTTTGGCGTAAAGTTTGTATCCAGTATTTAGTAAGCTGATGCCTCTGTAATTTTCACAGTTTTTCTTGTCTCCTTTTTTAAATATTGGTATTAAAAAAGATTTGTTCTAACTTACAGGAATGTCTCTCCCTTCCCATAGTTGATTTAAGAATGTTAGACATCTGTCTAAAAACATAGGATTTGCATTTTTAAATAGTTGAATACTGATTTAATCCTCTCCAGGACCTTTGTTGATTCTCATTTTCGTTAATACTTCTGATAGTTCATCCTCTGTAATCAAGTCTGTAGAGGTGTTATTGGATGATGGTAAAGTGAGAGTATTTGGAGTTTGGGTCCATAGATTTTGAAAATAATTTGACCATTGTTTGGTTGGGATGACATTAAGATTGAGATTGTCTTTCGTTTCACGATTCAAATTTTTCAAGATTTTGTATGTTTGTGGTGCGGGTCTAGTAATATCAATCTCTAAATATGACAAAAAATCCTCCCAATTTCTTCTGTCTCTTCCTGGTTTCACTTTTTGCTCGTGCTCTTGTTTTGTAGTAACTGATTATGTCTTCTGATTTATTTGATAAGAACTTCTGGTATGCTTCTTTTTTGTCTTTGATAATTTGCGCTATTTCTTTATCCCAATGTCATATGCCATTTTTTTAACCATCTCCTTTTTGTGCCTAGGCTTTCTTTTGCAGATTGTTTTAAAATGTTAGTAAGTTTACTCCTTTCCTCCTCAATATTTTCGGAAACACAGCAATCCTTCATAATGTTTTGCATCTCGCAAAGCTCGTCAAAAGGATGACCTGTCTGATTCATCTGAGACTTGGTTTGAGACGTGAAAATGAATGTACATTTTTTCGCCAAATGGGTTGCTGGCCCAGAGGGGTATTATTGTGGGGTTCTCTCTAATGTAGTATTTCCTCTACATTAAGGTGATGTAATTATACCGCCAGTACTCGGTTCTCAGAGCCTCATTTGTGATAGCAGGTTGCACCACGAGCAGGTTGAGGATGATATTTTGATACGAGAGATGATGAAATGCACGTCACTATCCCTTGCAACCCATCATTTAATATCATATTAGGCACCTAACAACCTGGGACGAGTGATAGCCTCCCTAAGCATTCTCCTCCTGACATCTCTAATTCCTGGCTACTGTCCACCAGTTTCGAATTTTAAGTATTTGGTCACCTTTCAAAACTCCATCCATCCACCTAGCTTCAGGCTTTCCAACATTTCTCCTTCCTTATGTATGGTCCATCATTATTTTCCGACTTGATTAACTATGGGCTTCTCAACGGATTATTTTTTAAGGGATGGACTTGTCAATCCCAAACCCATCCTCCAATGTGGGAGACCAGGAACTCTTCTGTTAGGGTTACCATGCCATAGCCGAGAGGACCCAGTTCTTAGGCAGCAAGTACTCGTCCTCATCCTTACCCATAAGAGATAGGATTTGCTTATAGCACTGCCAGATGAACTGACAACTAAACATTCTTGGGTTTTAACAGTTATATCATCTACTCGACATAGATATAATCCCCTAGGCCATTCCATATAATATATAATGGTGATACGATATATTATTAATTAAATAAAAATAAAACGTAGTTTTATTTGATTTTCATATTTATTATATAATTCAGTGACAGCTGTTTCGGAACACTGTACCTTCTTCAGACATGTCAACAAATTATGAATTGTGTTCCAACTGATCTAAGCAACAATACAACAATATTTATTTATTTTTTTTTTAATTTAACAAAGGGGATTCATTCAAATCAAGTTGAGAATTTAACAGTTTTTTACTACTTTTAAATTTATTAATTTCTACAGCCTCCAAAAGATCTAACTTCTTACCCTTATCACAAATATGTAAAATTTCAAAATTTGGATCGAAACAATGTTTAAATTGGAATAGGTGGTTAGCATATTTTGAATTTTCTAAATTTCTATTATATGCTCTCATGTGTTCCTTTATCCGAGAGATAAAAGGTCTACCAGTATGTCCTATATATACGATATGATAAGATGATAATATAATAATAATAATAATAATAATAATAATAATAATTTATTATTATTATTAGTAGTAGTAGTAGTAATAGTAATAGTAGTGGTAGTAGTAGTAGTTGTTGTTGTTGTAGCAGTTATAGTAGTAGTAAATCATCTATAAATGTTTATAAAATGTTGGCACAAATTCATATTTATTATGGGATCGGAGCTTGAAGCCTCGGGATAAATATTGTAAGCAAATTAAAAACCAATGAAACAGACTTTATCCATAAAACTATATTATATACCTCAGTGCTTTATCTGAATTGTTACTCAATACTGCTAGTTATAGAATTGACCGAAGAGAGTACAGGAAGTTTTAAAACTTACAAATCTATAGCAGGATGCATCGATTCCCACTAAATCATTGGTACCCCAAATAAAAATATAAAAACATATCCTCAACTCGAGTCCAACTCTGAGTCGAGTGGAGGGATGAGACGAGAAGAAGCCCCACTAGAGGAATGTAAATGACAAGGATGTCGGCCGACCACACTTGTCGCACCACCACGGGGTCAGATAAACGAATTAAAACGAAATGGATGAGATGAGTTTGGAGAAATGGTGGAATATGGCAAGGGAAAACGGGAAAATATCCCTAGAAAAACCTGCCCAGGCTCCGTTTCGTCCACCACGATACCCACCTGGAGTGGCCCAGACTTAATCTCCGGACCCTGTACCACATATTCTTGGATATAATTCTATAAATCTACTGAATAGGGAAAATACTCATATACCTAATGACGAAAATAGGCCTATGATAAAAATATTTGATTCTGCTGCATGACACACAATTATAGAAAGAGAAATGTGATCAAACAATGAGTTACTTTGAGTGCAAGAAAAGAGTCTTATAGAGCGTTGCTGTTAATATTTAAAGTCAAGATTATTATATACGCGGTAATCATAGACTACTCGAAGTTAAAATATAGTAGCAACTAGAGCAAACGTTTCTGTCACTTAACTCTGTTAAATCTAAACAAATGACCTGATGATCTGATATAATGAATGTAGAAACAATTATACTAACACACTGGCACTACCGAACCCGTAGCTTCAAGGACGCGCGGACATAAGCTCTCGATACATCCCTGTCCTGAGCTAATATTTTCCTATCATTCCCTGTATAATCTACTTCCCTCAAATCATAGTTAGTGTTATTCTCCCACCTCATTCTTGGTCTACTAACTGAGCATTTCCCCTCTGGTTTTCCTACAAAAAGCTTCCATGTACGTCTCACATTCCCCATTCGTTCCACATGACCTGTCCATCGCAGTCTACGAGACTTAACTGTTCTTATTACATCTGGCACCCTACAAAGGCCATATAGTTCACTGTTATGTAATCTTCTCCATTCACCTGCATGTTCATCTCTCTTTGGTACAAACATTTCCCAAGAACTTTATTCTCAAATACCCGTAATCTCCTTCCTTCCCTTAAAGTAAGAGTCCATGTTCCGCTTTCATATAATATAACTGGTAGAATAATAGTTTTTTTTTTTGTATTTTGAGCTTAACGTTTTTTTAAAGGAGTTGGGACTTCAAGAGTCCCTGTAATGCATAATGCATTTCCAGAATTGAGTCTATTTTTATTTCTTTGTATATCTCATTCTTATTAGTGATTATTGTTCCTTGATATTTGAATTCAGCCCCTTCCTCAAAATTTTCCTCATTTGTCATTAGCTGACCACTTTCATTATGTAATGTTTTATTGATATTTACTTCCAATCCTAATTTATTTGTGTTACTCAATAGTGTGTGCGTGTTAGCCTTTAGAATCTCCTCGTTATGGCCCAATAGTACTACACCAGCAACACTACTTACTATTTTACTCACTGGCACTATCGAATCCGTGGGTTCATGGCCGCGCGGACATAAGCTCTCCATACATCCCTATCCTGAGCTAATGTTTTCCAATCATTCCCTGTATAATCTACTTCCCTCAAATCATAGTTAATGTTATTTTCCCACCTCATTCTTGGTCTACCAACTGGGGGTTTTCCCTCTGGCTTTCCTACAAGAAGCTACCATGCAAGTTTTTCATTCCCTACACGTGCAACATGTCCTGCCATCGCAGTCTACGAGACTTAACTGTTCTTATTATATCTGGCTTCCTATAAAGACTATGTAGTTCATTGTTATGTAGTCTTCTCCATTCACCTGTCTGTTCATCTCTCTTTGGTCCAAACATTTTCCTAAATACTTTATTCTCAAATACTTGTAATCTCCTTTCCTCCCTTAAAGTAAGAGTCCATGATTCGAAACCATATAATATAACTTCTAGAATAATAGTTTTATATATTTTCAGATTAACGTTTTTTGAAAGGAGTTGGGACATCAAAAGTCTCTACAATTCATAATAACACGCATTTCCAGAATTGAGCCTACGTTTAATTTCTTTATGCATCTCATTCCTATTTGTGATTATTGTTCCTAGGTATTTGAATTCAGCCACTTCCTCAAAATTTCTCTCATTTGCCATTAGCTGTCCATTTCCATTATATAATGAATTTCTACGTGTGACCTTATATTTAGTTTTATTGATATTTACTTCCAGTCCTAATTTCTTAGTGTTACTCAATAGTGTGTGCTTGTTGTCCTTAAGTATCTCCTGGCTATCGGCCAATAATACTACATCATCAGCATAAATTTACAGCTTATTAATACCATTGAGTTGTAAGCTTTCCTCATTCTCTAATGATTTAATGGCATGCTCTAGTACAAAATTAAATAGTAGAGGAGATAGTGCATCTCCTTGCTTCAACCCATTCTGGATTTCAAAAGTGTCCGAAAACTGTTTGCCTACACGTACCCTACAAAACAATTATACTGTAAAAGTTAATTCAGAGTATTTCAGTTAATAAGAATGTTTCCCCCACCCAAAATATATATATCATTTGGTTGAACTCAATGTCGCCTGATGTTCATAAATAAAACTGAACCTTCTCTTTGTGAATTTTTTCCACTGCTATATGTTATATATGCTAGCTGTTAGGCTTTTAACAACACATTTTCTAGAAGTCTTGATATGAAGCTATAATTTAATAATATACAAATTAATACGTGTAATACTGCCATCCTGATCTTGTTCAATTTTTAACTGTAGACATTACAGAGACGGATTCTTTCCCCAAGTAAAATCCAAGTGTTGTGTCAAGATTTATATTTTTTTCTTTTCTCTCTCGTGGTATTGAATTTTAGATTGTCAACATGCACCTAGCAGGCTCATTTCATCACGAAAAACAAATGCAATATGACCGACAGGAGGATATAGTAATTCAGACAATTACTCCACTCACCTTCTATTAAACGTGTACTGGGGTAAAATTATCAGAATAGGCAACCCGCATTTCCTCCATCTTTCACTCGCTAATAGTTGACGATACCTACATTAATGTTCTGTGGAATTTTGTGTGTTAATGAGGTACCTTCTAACATTACGATGCATTTTTATATCAGACAGGTTATTAAAATATAGAGCGAAGAGCAGGCAGTGGATATCATCCACCCCTTCTTCATTACATAGCAGTATTAAGAGAACAGAAAAAAATGACACTAGTAGGGGAGGAGAACATATTAGTCCCATTGAGAATATAGTTTGTAGGAAAATATTTCGACCAAAGAGAGATGAACAGACAGACGAATGGGGAAGATTACATAACTGTGAGTTACGTGCTCTTAATAGGAAACCAAGTATAATAATCACAGTTAAGTCTCGTAGACTTCCATGGGCAGGATATGTGGAACGAATTGGGAATGAAAGAGGGGCTTGCAAGCTTCTTGAAGGCAAAACAGATAGAAAACACCCAGTTGGTAGATTAAGAATGAGGTGGGAAAATAATATTAACTATGATTTGAGGGAAGTATATTATACTGTGGATAACTGAAAAACAATAGTTCAGGATATGGAGGCATGTAGAGTTTATGTCCACGAGGCCATGAACCTACGGGTTCGATAGTGTCAGTGAGTTAAAAAATTAAATATTTTCGCGGAACAGGTCTACAAGTCCGTTAGCCTAACATCGGGCTGCTGGCCTCACATCCACAAGTGTTAATCACTGAGGTAGATGATCATCCAGCCAGTGAAGGGGTGACATGTGGTCAGCATGTCGAGTCCACCAGACGCTATAGCTGATTTTCTCAACTTGGTGCCGCTACTTAACGTAGCTACCCAAATGCCTCACGATTCTAGGTGGGCACCGGTCCCATACTGGCCGAAACACCATGAGAAAATTTCTTCCCACATGGAGACTCGAACCAGCGCAAGTCCCGTAGCAATGAGATTGTTGCTAATAGTAATTGCATGCAACCCGATAATGGTGATTTAAAAATTGCTGAATCTCGTTATATCTCTAAAACTCGTTCTTGAAGTTACCATATTTAGGCCTATGTATTTTCACATTAATTTATTGGAACAGCTACTGATCTTTCATGTTCAAAATATTATTGGATACATATTTCTATTGAAGTTTTATTGTCCTTGATTTTTCTCTATTTACGGCCTAATTAATATTGAATATTCCTATATATATATTACATGTTTATAATTATACCTATATTTTATTCTCGTGAAAAAAATACGTAGCAATATGTCAATATGCCTAAAAATTTCAAAAGAACTTCATTTCAAATTACACATATGTATAGAGAACAACGCTGGCCGTATTTTATCGCCACCGAATATTCGATCGTTGAACTGTCCAGTTTACCATATATTAAAATTCGTTGTATTTAACAACCGCAAAGACGTGGAATTGCGTGTCTTGAAAAACCTGCCGAAGGTGACTGTGAGAACAGTTAATATTATATTACTTGATATTTGCAAAGGTAAGTACATATATATTTCACTGATACTAAACTTTCAATAATCTAATAACATTCTATAATGTCATAATTGAGACCGTTTTATCAAAATTTAACCAAGAAAAGTTTCATTATTCCTTGCAGGGATTCCCTCCAGATGTAACCTAATATTCAACCTTCGAATAACATAAAGAATGTGCTTTTTATTAATCTGTTTTCACTTCATCTGAGTTCACTTTTATTCGAGTTGAATTTACTGCTTCTGTTTTCTCATGAGATTTCCTGAGATTGGAATTATATCAGATTCTTCTCGAGGTACGGAATTGTATGCCATCTTCAGAATGCAATGGTACAGAAAATGAACCATGAGAAGAGTTTTGCCTACTATATACTATTTTGGTCAACATTTATTTTATCTTATGAGTATAGCCATAAGAACTAAATTTTAGGCCTACACATCTTAAGGCAATGGTCAGGTTAATGTATGTAAATTTCCTCTTTTTTATGGTTAATTTCTCGGAGATTTTATTCCTGCACCAATTAATTACATGAGAAAGAATTTTTCCTTCCTTGTCAAACACATCTGATTATATATTGTTCTAAAATATAGTATGCATACTTTTAGTGACTTGCATCTGTGCTTTATATGTATCCAGAACCTACAGTTTATCAGTGTTAATAGGTAAAATTGGCAATTCTTCGTTCATGGATAAAAGAAAACCTGTGTTTCTTTTACTTACTCTATTTAAATATAATTTTTGTATCAGCACATTATCTGCGTGTAGGCTATACATATGAATATAAAAAAAAAAGAGTCTCAGAAATTGAGATCAGCGGGTTATGTACCTTGGATGTGTAACGGTAAATGCAGAAATAATATGGTACTCAGTAAAGCTTGGAAATGTTTTCATTAACTATTGTTTTTTATAGCCTATAAATGATAAAGTGTTATATTCTTTAAAAAATCTGCATGAAAACTCAGTACCACATTACATGCCAAAGATGGAATATGATTCTGAAATGCTTACATGTTTTAATTATTTGACAGTTTTTAAACTGTCTCCAGGATGATTTAGGTCTTCCTCTGCCTCGTCTTCCCTCAGGTTTCCATTCAAATACAGATTTTGGTAGCCGATCCTCTTCCATTCGTTTGACATGTTCGTACCATCTTTATTGCTGAGTTGTAATATAATCTAAAATAGTGTCTTCAAACTTCATTTTGTACCTTATAACTGAGTCCCTAATTTTATATCTCCTTGAAATTCTAGCTGCCCATCGTATAAAATCCATTTCCATTGCCGAAAGATGCGTAGTTTTTTTGTTGTTTATGACCAAAGTTCTGCTCCCTAAGTAATGACGCTTTTAACAATTGTATATATTAATTTTATTTTTATTACTTATATTTTTATCCCACAATATTCCATTGAGGAAAGCAATTGCAATCTTTCCTTTATTATTTCTGTTTTTTCATTCCTCTTCATAACTCCCATTTTTATTTATTTTAATTCCTAAATATGTGATCTCACTACAAGATTTTATTGTTTCTCCAGTCTCCAAAATTTAATTTTGTTCTGGTTCACCAATTGATAAATATTTTGTTTTTTTCATGTTCAAAATTTATCCCCATTTTTCATATTCTTCTATTAATTTTCTAGTCATATATTCTAAATCTACATAATCTTGTGGAATTAACATTTGATCATCTGCAAAATGTAAGTAGTATAAAGTTCTGTTGTTTGAAATAGGAATCCCCATGCTTGAACATTTTCTCCTCCATTTTTAATGTTTCATGTACATGTATTTTAAACAGAGTCGGTGATAGACAACAATCTTGACAAAGATCCTTATTTATCATAAAACCATGTGACAATTTATTGCCAATTTTAATTTTAAATATGCAATTGTCATATAAATTTTGTATAGCTTTAATTATTATAGTCTTGATTCCCATACGTCTTAAAGCAATCCATAGTTTCTCTATAGGGACACTGTCGTATGCTTTCTCAAGATCTGCAAATAGTAGGTGCATAGGTTGTCCATATTGCATTTTCTTTTCTATTACCTGAGTAATGCAAAATATATTGTCGGTTGTGGAATGACCTGCTCTAAATCCTGACTAAACCTCTAATTCCATATCACTATAGTTTTTTTTCCAAATAATGTTTCAGTATACATCCATAGAGTCTACTCATAGTACTTGTTACTGTTATGCCTCTATAAGTTTCACATTAGGTTTTTTTTTCCTTTTTTATGGATTGTCAAAATATATCCCAGTTTCCATTCTTCAGGAACTTTTTCACCATTCATAAATTTTGTAAACAACTTTCTGTCGTTCAAATAAATGGTCAAATCCATGTTTTAAAAGTTCTGCAGGTATTCCTCCTGTACCACTAGTTCTTTTAATTTTTAATGATTGAATATTCATTTTAATATCATCTATGTCCAATTGTATATTTTCATCTATATATATATATATATATATATATATATATATATATATATATATATAGTTATTTGTAATTCATGTTAATTACTAAGATTGGTTGGAGACAACCCTCAATGATGAGGGAAATTCTTAAAATGAATTAAATGAATGTTTTTACTGAAGTGCAAACTATGTTTTCTTTAATTTCAGTAATATGAAATAAATTTAACTATTGATCCTATTTATTACAGTTGATTAATTCTTACTTCATTACAGTAATTTATTCATATTCTTTTGGTCAATCATTTACAATTCATGACATACAAGTTTAAAAGTAATAAAATGTATATAGGTAATAAATATAGTAATTGTGTTATGTAAAATCAACTTAAGTAACCAATGTCAGCTAATAAGTAAATATATTGTATCTTTGTCCTTCATGAAGCAACTAATCAGAGAATCCTTTAACTTGGTTGGTGCTGTTACAAATGCAATATATGTTTGTAGAGTAAAAAAGAGACAGAGAAAAACTTAGGTTCCGATTCCGAAGCAATGTTTCACTTGCAAATATAGTTGCTGAATTGAATAGGTTTAAGGAATCACAGTTCTAGTTATTTCTCTTCTCCTTCCTATGGAATCAACTATAAATAAAGTTGTAGGTTCTGGATATAAGTAATTCAGATACCCTATAAAATCATAGTAAGATAAAATTACTTTCTTTCATAGATGGCTGAGTACATTAGCAGCAGTTCACAAGACAGTGTCGAAATGGCAAGTGATCATTTTGACAACGGTAAAGAAACTACACAAGATGAAACAGAATCTTGTACAGAAGCCATAAGAATGGGTTTCTCAAATATTCTCAAACTACGTAGCACTCCTTCATACCGTGTTGATATAAGAAAAGTACCAAAAGATTTTCGAGATTCGTTTGAGAGATTAAAAAAAATAGAGATGGACAAAAAAAAGGAAACAGAAGAAAAAGCTGTGGCAGAAAATTTAGCTAAAGAGTTTAAAGATGAGAACAAAGAGAGGAAGGAATTGCTGAGTGGTCATGGTAGTCGAAGCAGGAAAAGGAAGAGTGAATGTAGTGATGCTCCACAAGAAAAGCTGGTAAAGAGAGATGATGATTTAGCAGGGGCATCTGGTACCAGCCAATAAAGAGAAATTCCATGAAATGTTCTGAAAAGCAAATCAAGCTGTGTGCCAAATGAATATAAGGTTTAAATTTCTTTTTTTTTATTTAAAATTTGGCAATTTCAGTTATCTTTCGTTTGTAATTATTATTATGTAATTATCTACATTTTCCAATTTTATTAGAAAAAAGTTTTCCACAATCTTGTATGATTTTCAAGTTGTTTTTTAAAATGACATTCATTAGCTGGGTTTAGATTAACTTGATACCCTCACCTCAAATACCGTTTCTTAATTAGGCTCACGCCTATGCCAAAATCCGTTACAATGTTAATGTGTCTGTGAATGTTTAGGTGTGCCATCATCTTATTGTACATCATTATTTAATTTTGTGTATTAAAGATCCATATAACATTCAGTATTCTTTGTGCCTTGCCTAATTACTGTATTATGACATCAACAAAGGCTTTCTTGACATATTAATTTAATTAAAGGGTTCGTGTGATTAAGAACTAATTTTTAGTGCTCTGTAACAATATCAGGACATTTATTTACTATTATATATTTATCAAATAATTTAAGTTGGTATTTCAAGTAACTTAATAAATTTAAAATTAATTTGCTTAATAAATGTGTATGTTATCAGTTTTGTTTAAAAAAAAGTGGACAAAAATGTCATTGTATTAATATTTAAATGTGATTTCTTGAATAAAAGTATTATGTAAACTGTATTTTGACTTATCACTGATGAAGTAAAGAGGAGAATTTGTTTTAATTATTTCTCTTCTGAAGTAAAGAGTTAATGACATCATGATTTGATGCAGAGCTGTGGGACTTTGTGCTGGTTTGGACTGCCATGGGGGAGGAATTTTTCACATAGAATATTGGCCAGTATCGAACAGGTGTCCATTCAGTATTGTAAAGAATTTCAGTAGATCCAATAATTCTGTGATACTAGGGTAAATTTACATAAGTTCAATTTTACTGTTTTTTTATTTTGAAGATGAACATGTCAGAAATACAGCAATTTTTTTTCCTTTATCTTAAGTGTAAAGTTTTTAAGTGATAGCTAATTTCTTATGGTAGATATTTCTTGGTCAGAAGTAATTAAAATCTGCTATTATTAATAAGATATTTGAATTTTAAAAATGTTCTTGTGAAAAGTAATGTTTACAGACTTATGTATGTTTACCCTGTGGCCACAGAATTATTGACTTCAAGGTATATAAAACCAGATATAATGGATGAATTACCGGACAAGCTGACCATATAACCCTATGGTAAAGGTAAAGTGATCCCACAACAGGCCTCAGGAGGCCTTTGGGGTAGTAGGAGGTTAAGGCTCCCACTTTTTCTAGACAATCGGCATTTGGTGTCAGCCGGGTTGTCAGCCCTGCGTGACGGCCGCCTTTACCCCAGAACAAGCGTCTGGTACTCATTTTCGTTAGAGGCTGAGTCGACCCCAGGGCCATAGTGCCGCCAGAGGGTTTGGGTCAGTTTAAAAATCCTGACCCCAACGGGACTTGAACCCTCGACCCTCCGGCTTGTAGCTCAGTGCCTTAACCACTACGCTACGGCGTGCCCCCATGCCTTCCCCATATTGGCTGGATGATCATTTACCTCTGTGATAAACACGTGGGTGTGGGGTCAGTGCCTGGCTGGGATGTCAAGGACCTTCGTTGGCCTGTCAAGCTAAGGACTTAGTAATTATAATAATGAATTTTATATTAATTAAATAAAAATAAAACGTAGTTTTATTTGATTTTCATATTTATTATATAATTCAGTGACAGCTGTTTCGGTACACTGTACCTTCTTCAGACATGTTAACAATTTTTTTTTATTTAATTAATAAATATGGATTTTCATCAAGTAAACACCAACTCAATTGATTATGAATTTTATAATTTGTCTAAGTAACCAGAAGTGCCCACCTTAATTACACATAAAAGTATTTGCCGGTGATTCCTCCAAGATTAACTGTGAGGTATAATGCTGACAATTGTCGCTGGTCCTCCATTGTCAAACAGTTCAATCTAGAGAAGAGAAATCTTGAAAAGTGGATACCGGACTGTTAACACATCAAAGAAACCCACATAAAGCTAAGGACATGAATTTACTAACATGTAACATAATTATTAACATCACATAGACTACAACATGTGTATTGTTGCAAGATGAAAGTACAGAGTGTACAATGCTTGTCTACAAGAAGTGAGATGGATAGGTTTTAAGAAGAGATGGATATTTCTCTGTACTTGCTATCTTAATAATTATCTAAGGGAGTGGTTTTATTGTAAACAGAAAATACTTATCAATTTTAAGGCAATATTTATTTTTTTATTTTTATATTTATTTGTTTGCCAAATGCAGCTCATTACACATAATGCACATCCCTATACACTATTGTCACTCCCTTAAATAAGCAAAGTTTGTGCTCCACATATTTTGTACCTTCTCTCCACCACCTTATTAGTAGTCCTTACAGCCTGGAGTAGGGCTCCATTTTCTCGATAGCTCCTTTGCATCCATCTGTACTGAATGCCTTCTCCTCCCTGTTATTTTACCTCATTTTCCCGATGTATTGCAACATACATCCCACCATAGAGATCTGGGCCTTACTTATGTTCTTGATCGCATTGTGTTCCTCGAAAAGGTAAGTGTTATTTTGTTGCATTATTTATTGTGGAAATAATGTCTAAATATTTTTATTTTGGTTTGAAGACTATTTTCTACTATGTTACACTTCATACTAATTTGAATAAGTTTTTCATAATCACGTTATTAAATATTTCTCCTCATATCTTCATTATATCTATTTATCCAATTTAAATGATTATTTTGTTCTCTCCATGTAATATTACATTATTTTCTTAAAATATTGGAATTATATTACATGCTTCCTTTTTATTAAACTTAAACACTAATTAGAGCACTGTGTTCCTATAGTTGTGATCAAAGTATCGCGTAGGTCTATCAAGGCTAATAATTATTTTTATATTCTTGGAAATAGTGACACCCCCTATCAATTTTATTATATTTCACTTTCTAGATTTCTAACATATGTAAATTCAAGTTTCCTTTCAAAACCATAGTTCCATACATGCTTTTGACACTTTCATATGGCCAGTATTTTCACAAACACTATTTCTGAATTTTTTGGGCTTATTTTGTGCCCATGATGACACTTTTCACTGTCTTTTTCACCTTTCTTGTGCTTTTGGTGATTGGGTTTTTGAATCAATAAGTTACCTGAAATAACCATTACCTTTACTATCGTTTATCTTACTCTTGTCTTGCTAGTATTTTATTTCAAGACAATGGCTTCTTAGACATCATGTATGATTGTCCTATTAACTAACTAATTGGCTGTATCAAAACTGGAATTACATGTTGTAATTCATCCATAAATTCCTATCTTGAGATATTTTCCAATCATTAATCCTTCTCAAATCAAATACAATGTCCATCCCTACTTCATTCTTCACCTAACTATTTATTTAATCCCTTCTGGATTTCTTATCTACAAGAAGTATCAATGCTACCCTTTTGTTCCATATTCATGCCATACCTTCTCTCCGTCATAGTGCAGGAGATTTAAGTGGGAGTTAACTTCTGCAGCAACCATTTTTTGTATTACTCTCTTTAAAAGTATGTAGCTTCAGAGGTACTCAAATAACCTTGTGAATAAATCTGACAGTCATAATATGTGACTATCTCATAATTAAAGAAAACTAATTATCAAAATTTCACTTTTCTTGTTTGACAGCCATTTTATTACTGCTTATAATTATCCTGATTTGTGAATTCAATTAACTTTGTGTCTTAATTCAGTCATGTTTGGAGTTTCACATTTGCACAATCTATTAGAAAAATATCCTCAAAAATAAACTGTACTATCAGATTTGTTTCAATTGTCATTTCTTTAAATTTACTTACACAGTTTTAAAATACAATTTTTAAGGTGATTTTAATTTTTAGAAACAAAAATAACATATATAATGTAAAAGCTGTAGGTACCAGTTAAGTACCAAGCAGTTGGAAGCACTTGGCCAATAAATACATGCAATTGTAATGAATTGTTTTGAAATTACAAGATTTTATATGAATAATAATTGCTGAGATAATAGACATTGTAAAAAATGTTTACACTAGGTGTCCAGGAAATTACAAATTTGACATTCCCAAAAATATCCCAGTTTTTTAATGGCATCTAAGAATAATCTCTCAATGATGAGGGAAATTCTTAAAATGAATTAAATGAATGTTTTTACTGAAGTGCAAACTATGTTTTCTTTAATTTCAGTAATATGAAATAAATTTAACTATTGATCCTATTTATTACAGTTGATTAATTCTTACTTCATTACAGTAATTTATTCATATTCTTTTGGTCAATCATTTACAATTCATGACATACAAGTTTAAAAGTAATAAAATGTATATAGGTAATAAATATAGTAATTGTGTTATGTAAAATCAACTTAAGTAATCAATGTCAGCTAATAAGTAAATATATTGTATCTTTGTCCTTCATGAAGCAACTAATCAGAGAATCCTTTAACTTGGTTGGTGCTGTTACAAATGCAATATATGTTTGTAGAGTAAAAAAGAGACAGAGAAAAACTTAGGTTCCGATTCCGAAGCAATGTTTCACTTGCAAATATAGTTGCTGAATTGAATAGGTTTAAGGAATCACAGTTCTAGTTATTTCTCTTCTCCTTCCTATGGAATCAACTATAAATAAAGTTGTAGGTTCTGGATATAAGTAATTCAGATACCCTATAAAATCATAGTAAGATAAAATTACTTTCTTTCATAGATGGCTGAGTACATTAGCAGCAGTTCACAAGATAGTGTCGAAATGGCAAGTGATCATTTTGACAACGGTAAAGAAACTACACAAGATGAAACAGAATCTTGTACAGAAGCCATAAGAATGGGTTTCTCAAATATTCTCAAACTACGTAGCACTCCTTCATACCGTGTTGATATAAGAAAAGTACCAAAAGATTTTCGAGTTTCGTTTGAGAGATTAAAAAAAATAAAGATGGACAAAAAAAAGGAAACAGAAGAAAAAGCTGTGGCAGAAAATTTAGCTAAAGAGTTTAAAGATGAGAACAAAGAGAGGAAGGAATTGCTGAGTGGTCATGGTAGTCGAAGCAGGAAAGGTGATGCTCTACAAGAAAAGCTGGTAAAGAGAGATGATGACTTAGCAGGGGCATCTGGTACCAGCCAGTAAAAGAAATTTTATTTACTTCTTTGATTGCAAGATTTAAAAAATAATCAGTAAACAACATTTATCATTACACACCATTATCATAACAATATCGTTGTCATATATGTTATTTTCTGGACTGTGTCTAAAATGGTTATCTTATGGATCTTCCTGTAGGTTTTCATCTTTTTAAAAAACATTGTTAAAACCCTTTTGTCATATGTTTAGTATTTTAAGTACAAAAAGCTTATAAATGCTTTTCACCTGTAATTTTGTTTCAATGCTAACTTGATTATTCAGCTCAAGTTCCACCATCCTTCTTGCAGGCACTTGTGTTTTAATACAAAAACTAAGAAATGCTGTTTGAAAATTCCAAAAGTTCTTTAAGATCTGTTGGCAATCTTTATCTGTAAATCTATTTACATTCATATCGCCACAGATCATCTATCAGCATGTTGACTATTTTACATGCTTTTGACACTTTCCTATGGCCAGTATTTTCACAAACACTATTTCTGAATTTTTTGGGCTTATTTTGTGCCCATGATGACACTTTTCACTGTCTTTTTCACCTTTCTTGTGCTTTTGGTGATTGTCTATGTCATATGACTGATGCCAATGTGATGTCATTTTCTGGATGATAGTCAAGATCTTCATTGCTATTGTTGACAGTTTCTCTAAAAATTCAAGAATAGATACTCATTAAATACATGAAAACAATATCTAACAAGAAACTATTATAGATGAATGATATTAACATTCCAGTAAATATACTTGTATTAATTCAAGTAGAATAAAAATACCAAAAACATTCTAGTAGTATGGTACAAATGCAAGTTGAATACAAATACTAGCAATTATATAGAATATAAACTTAAAAGCATGGAAGTTAAAACAACAAAAACTACACTGTACTTACAATTGGATTAAAATTTTTCCGTATCCTCTCAGTTATTTACATCCGATGCACTCGTAATAATAAATCTTAGTGATCCAGAAAATCACTCTCACTTAAAAACATTGATAATATTGATTAAAATGATTTTCACTAACATGCAGTTCACACTACGTCAAACTAATTGCACAAGTCTTGTGAAAGCTGTTGAACGATAACATTTGGTGGAAAGGGGATGTAAGTGCATATACATCCCATTGCCACTAATCTATTTGAATATTTCTTTCAGTACTTTTTTTGTCAATGATTTATATTGCCCTACCGAATTCAAATCCCTTTTCCACCAAATAAAATTATGTTCCTTATAAAAGATGTTTCATTCTCGTAGTTATTCATCTTGTAAACTTAGTTTTGTTTGTGTTGCTTTTAACACATCAAAAATTATAAATTATCTGTGTTTAATCCATTGAGATGTACATCAATAACAGGATTTGAATATAATATTTTTATGATCTAATTTCAAATTGTATTTCAAATAATTTAATAAATTTGTAATTAATTTGCTTAATAAATGTGTATGTTAACAATTTCGTTTGATTAATGGAGAGAAACTTTTGGAATTGTATTAATATTTGATTTTTTTAATTAAACAAATATCTAAACTGTATTTTGACTTATCACTGATGCAGAAAGAGGAGAACTTGTTAAAATTATTCATGTTCTGAAGTAAAGAGTTAATGACTTCATACCTTGATGTAGAGCTGTGGGACTTGTGCTGGTTTGGACTGCCAGGGGAAAGAAATTTTCACATAGAATTTTGGCCAGTGTGGAACAGGTGTCCTTCTAGCATTATGAAGAATTTGGGTAGGTCTAATAATTCTGTAACGTTGGGGTAAAATTACATAAGTTTTATTTTACTGATTTTTAGTTTGTAGATTAATATATTGGAGATACAGCATTTTTCTTCCTCTATCTTAAGGATAAAGTTTGTAAGTGACAGCTTATTTCTTAAAATAGCTTTCTCTTGCTCAGAAGTAATGCAAATCTGCTACTATTATAAAGATATTTGAATTTTAAAAAGGCTCTTGTGAAAAGCTATATTTTCAGACCTATGCATGTTTACTCTCTAGCCACAGAATTATTGGCTTCAAAGTTTACAAAACCAGATATAATGGATGAATTACCCTACAAGCTGACCATATGTCTTCCCCATATTGGCTGGATGATCATTTACCTCTGTGATAAACATGTTGGTGTGAGGCCGTGCCCAGATGGGATGTCAAGGAACTTCTTGGCCTGTCAAGCCATGGACTTAGTAAACTTAATAATGAATTTTGTAAATTGTCTAGGGAACCGGAAGTGCCCAACTTAATTACACTGAAAAGTGTTTGTCAGTGAATCCACCAAATCTTACCTTGAGGTATGAATGAAGCCGAGAATCTGGTTCGGTAACACTGACAAATGTCCTTGGCCCTCCCTTGTCAAACAGTGCTCTATTGAGAAATCTAGAGAAGTGGATGCTGTGACTGTTGAAAAATCAAAGACACCCACATAAAAGAAAGGACCCAAAATTAGCAACATGTAACATGTAAACTTTATATACACCTACAGCGTGTGCATTGTTGCAGGATGAACTCTCAAAGTATAGACTATACTTTGCTTGTCCACAAGAAGTGAGATGGATAGGCTTTAAGAAGAGATGGATATTTCTCTATACTTGCTGTGTTAATAATCATATCCAAGGGAGTGATTTTATTGCAAACAGAAGATATAAACATCTTATCAACTTTATGGCAGTTTTTACTAATTTATTTATTTTCTTCTTCTTCATTTCATGGGCTAGGCAAAATTGCCTGTTCCACCTCACAGTTGTTCTGTCCATCTTTTCACTGGCCTTCCTACATTCCTTGAACCTCTTGGCTTGTATAGTTGAATGCTGCTCTTGGTAATCTTGTTACATTCATTCTTTCTACATGTAAACCATTTTTCTCTATATTCTTCGATTTTATCATTCAATGGATATATAATTAACTCTGTTCTTATGTCTTCATTATTTATGTGATCCAATCTTGTGCAGCCTTTTTTCTTCTAAGGAAGTTTATTTCTGCACTTTGTATTCTGCTTTGTAATTTTTTGGTCATTACCCAAGTTTCACTCCCATAAAGTAATGCAGGAACTGCCAATGTTTAATAAAACTTCAATCTAGTATCTCTTCTTGTTTTATTCTTTAATGTTTTATGTATAGTTCCGCATATCATTTGAAATTTTGACAGTTTCATATTTATGTCTCTTTCAGTTTTCCTGTTTAAAACCCAAATAATTAAAATTTGTTAATTGTTCCAGAGATTTTTGATCTTATATGTTCATTTCCCCAAAATGCCATTATTATTATTTTTTTTGTTATTTTAAAATTATATTCTTGGTATAACTGATTTAATTGATGTAAAGAGCACTGCACATTATTTTCATTTTCTTGAATAATAACTACATCGTCAGCATACATTAAAATGTTTAATATTTTTATTTATTTGCCAAATTCAACTCATTACACTTAATACACATCTCTATACAATTTTGGCACTTCATTAAGGACACTTGATAGTGCCTGGTGTTCGGTAAGCTTTTTCTTACTTGAAAATAAATTAGAGTTTATCTAAAACTATAATAGATTACAAAACAAAAATTTCACCATTTATTAAACAGATTATGCTGAATTAATTGATGAAGTATTTAATAGTATTTTCTATTACTTGGCAATCATCATAACATTGAAATGAAAATGATTGAAAATTTGAATTTTACATTCATCTGGTACCATTTTCTCTTAAACTGTATGTATGAACTCCATATTTTTTTATTCACACCATTTATGAGTATTTTGACATTTGAGGTTAACAAGTTTTGGAAGTAAAGGCTTCATTAAGTTTCTAAAATTTCTTTAAAACAAATTATATTTTTTATGAAAAATTGTTTGTACATAATTTTTTTAAATATATTATAATATATTAATTTAATTCTTACCTCTGTCATGTAAAAATGTGAGATATATATCCTCTGAAAAAATTACATTTTCATTTACAATAGTTTCTGAGAAAAGTGTACCTATATCTGAAAAATCAAAGTTGTAGAAAATTTTACTTCAATGTTATAATGATTACCAAGTAATAAAAAATACTACTACTTCCTTAATTTGGGTATCAATAAACTCAGCAGGGCCTGTTTACTAAGTAGTGAAATTTTTGTTTCGTTGTCTATTGTGGTCTTAGAGAAACTTTAATTTATTTTCAAGTAAGAAAAAGCTTACCAAACTGTGGACACTCACTACCAGGTGTCCTTAAATAAGCGAAGGTTTGTGCTCCACATATATTCTACCTTTCATCCACACCCTTATTAGTAGGCATACAGCCTGGAGTAGTGCTCCATTTTCTTGATAGCTCCCTTGCACCCATCTGTACCGAACACCTTTTCCTCCCTGTAATTTTTCCTCATTTTCATATCTTGCTACACACATCCAACCATTGAGATCTGGGCCTTACTCTTGTTCTTTATCCTTGATAAGATCTATATTATCTTGTTACAATATTTATTGCAGACTACATGTCTAAATCATTTAAAATTAATTTGAATGTTTTTTTATACCCACATTATTAAATATTCTCTTCAGTTCTTCATCATATATTTTTATCCATTTTAACTGATTATTTTGTTCTTTCCATGTAAAATTGATTGTTTTCTTAAAATATTGGAATTATATTACATGCTTGTTTGATTGAAGCCTAAACACTAATTACAGTACTGTGTTCCTATAGGTATGATCAAAGTTTATTTTTATTTTCTTGGAAATAGCGACACCCCCTTTCTATTTCATTATGTTTTACATTCTAGGTTTCCAAGATATGTAAATTTAAGTTTCCTTTCAAAACTAAAGTTTCCTAATGGCACTTGGGTTTTTGAATCAATATCTTTCCCGAAATAGCCATTTCTTTTACTATCATTTATCTTACTCCAATGTTGCTAGTTTCTTATTTCAAGAGAACAATTTCTTAGACATCATATATGCTTGTCCTATTAACTAACTCATTGGCTGTATCGAAACTGGAATTACATAGAGGCACTGACATGTTGTAAGCGATCCATAAATTCCTATCTTGAGATATTTTCCAATCATTGTTCTCCCTCAAATCAAAGTTAATGTTCTTCTCAACTTTATTCTTCACCTAACTATTCGTTTTTGCCCTCTGGTTTTCCCACAAGAAGTATCCATTCCACCATTGTGTTCCACATATGCCACATCTCCAGACAATCATAGTCCAGGAGATATATGTGGGAGTTAACTTCTGCGGCAAACATTTTTGTATTACTCTCTTTAAAAAAATTGTAGCTTGAGAAGTAATCAAATAACCTTGATGAAATTTGACAGACATAATATTCAAATATCTATTAATTTAAAAAAAATGAATTATTAAAATTTCACTTTTTTTCATGGCAGCCATTTTATTATTGCATATAATTACCCAGATTTGTGATTTCAATTAACTTTGTCTCTTAATTCAATCATATTTGCAGTAACTATTAAAAACACCCTCAGAAATAAGTCATCAGATTTGTTTGAGTAGTCATTTTCCTTAAAAAATAAATAAATAAATAAATAAATAAATAAATAAATAAATAAATAAATAAATAAATAAATAAATAAATAAATAAATAAATAAATTACTTAGAATATATAATTTTAAAATGCGGAATTTTTGTGATGATTTTAATTTTTAGAAACAAAGATAATATATATTATATAAACGTTGTTGGTACAAGTGAACTACGAAGCAGTTAGAAACACTAGAAAAATAAATACATGCAATTATAATTAATAGTTTTGAAATTATAAGAAGTTATATGAATAAAAACTAATTGCTGTGAGAAGTGACATTGTAAATAATGTGTACATGTATAAGCAGTCCATGTGAATTAGGACTGAAATATGTACTAAAACATCCTCTATCCATAGTCAGCTGCCCCTGCTTCCTTCTCCTTTTCCTGTTGCACCACTTTCTGATCCCTTTTCTTTTACTATATATCTTATAAACTTCATATTGCAGCATGAGTACCATATCTATGCATTTCAATGTATTTGTAAAGTATGTCCCAGGTCAGAGTCCCATCTGTTTGAATGTTTTGTAAGTTGCAACATATCCATCATTTAACATAGAAATTGCATCTGTGACAGCAATTTCAACGCTGTCTCTTCCAACAAATTTTGTTTTTCATCAGCGATCTCATGTAAGAGCATTCAAACTTTCATTAGTGTTCTGCGTTTTCATATTCAGGCACTTCTGTAGCAGGTCTGGATGGACCAGGACTCTATACATAGGTTTCACAACCTCTAAAACTGTTGCTGGAAGAGAATTTTTGCGACTATACTTGATGCTGGGATTGTTGAGACTTTGCTTGTAATGACACCATGTGACAGAATAAAATTCATGTTGCACTTTCTCATCTGTTGAATGTTTATACAGAAAAGTAGCCCACACATCCTTTCTCATTCCTAGGAGATTATTTACATTCTTTTTAATTGCTTCACCATATTAATTTAAGGATTGAATTTGTTTGTCGGTGAGCCTCCCTTTATCACCAAGAGATTTTTCTCCATCTGAGAATTTCTGTTTCTCGTCCCTTAGTTTTCTGAGTCAACCACCTATCTGCTTCTGTATATGGTCAACATTCTCTAGTTTTTCAATATTAGTATGTTGGTTTTTCTTCTAATACTGGTTTGTATGGCAAGTATGACCATCTCTATATTTTGTATAGTACAAGTTATGTTCAGAAAAGCTAGTAAAGAGATTTTTTCCATCTGAGAATTTCTGTTTCTCGCCCCTTAGTTTTCTGAGTGGACCACGTATCCACTTCTATATATGGTCAACATTCTCTAGTTTTTCGATATTAGTATGTTGATTTTTCTTCTAGTACTGCTTTGTACGACAAGTATGACCATCTCTATATTTTGTATAGTACATGTTACTTTCAGCAAAGCTGATAAACATCTGAATTGCTTCATGAACTTTCATATCATCTAAACATAATCAGCTTCCCATAATGGCTTGTGTATATTCAGCCACTGAAAATATTGTCAACTTTTTTTTCCACTTCCTTGTGAATTTCACAGCTAAGGCAATATTTACTGCTAATAAAATTACACTGGTCTACAATTATTTTTTTTCTTTCACAAGAATGAAAATAATAGTTTATAGAAGTATTTTTCATGCTGAATTCAAATATAATTACAGTTTTTTTATTTTTAAATGTATGAGAAAACAAAAATAAAAATAAATCAATACATATAACAGGAAGAGTTAGACAAGGTTGTCCACTATCAACCACTCTTTTTAACATTTATTTTGATGACATGAAAAGATCATGGAAGCAAATGATGACTGGGGGAATTAACTTAGGAAATATAGTAATAAAAACAGTAGCCTTTACAGATGACCAGATTTTAATAGCAAAAACAGAAGACGAACCACAAAGACTGCTATATAAAATAAATGAAATATCGAAAAAATACAACATGGAAATATCATCAGAAAAATCAAAAACAATGGCTTACAATGACTTTCAAGGGCGCTCATCCAGTTCAGACAAAGATAATATTTGAAAATAAATCAATAGAACAAGTGGTAAGATATAACTTCCTAGGTTGTGAAATATCATAAACAGCGGAAACAGATATAAATAACAAACTAAATAAGTTTAATTATATAACAGGAACACTAAAAGAACCTTGAAAAAAAAGCCAGGAAAGACTCTATAATGAAATTATACAAGACAATGGCAGTTCCTATTATTACTTATGGATTTGAAACATGGACAGTGACAACACAACAATCTGCCAGAATACAAGCTGCTGAAATGAAATTCCTCAGACCAATAGCAGGATATCAAAGAATTGACAAAAACATAACACAGAAATAAGACAACTAAAAGTAGAAGAATTAAACACAACAATAGTGAAATACAGAACAAACTGGAAATAACACTTAGCAAGGATGACTGAGAATAGAATACCAAAAGCAGCATACAACTATTCACCATGAGGAAGAAAAAGTTTGGGAAGACCAAAGAAAAGATGGAAACAGCAGCAATTTGGAGCTGAAACAGGCTAATAAATAAGCCTAAACCATGACGAAGAAGAAGAATTTCAGTTTTTCTATAATATTTTAAAGTGAGTTTTCGGTCATTGAATTCAATAGTGTTTGTTCATTTAATTACTTGAATCAAATTATAATGGTCGCAAAACCTTACGATACTTAGTGGCATATGATATTGAAACATTAGTGGAATGATTAACAGGCAATGTTGGTTATTTGATGTAGCTCAGAGGAAGAGTGCATAGTCCATTAGATGCATTAGGCTAGACACGCTCAGTTGGATGTGAGATGAAGTAGAATTTCAGGAATGACATGTACCACACCAATAATGGAATGTAGTACCAGAAACGAATTATTATTTAATTAAACCTGATGTTCACTACAATCAATTAACTAAATACATTTCAGGAATAAAATTGATCAAATCCAATTAATACAATATTTTTAATGTTGAAATGCAATAATAATTTTTTACACTGAAAATTCATTAAGGTGTAAGATACTGGCAAGTCATTAACATAGGTCACAATATTTATTTTTAAATTTTTATTTGCTCTTTTGCATATTCACCACATTTAATGAGTTTTTTACTTTAAAAAAAAAAAGGCATTGGATGTTGAAGGAAAAAATAGGAAGAAGAGCAATTTCTGTACCTCAAACCTGCTGGATATTTTCTTAATGATACTTATCAAGTTATATGAAACCCAGTGGAAATTGAGTTATCTGTTTTTGAAGTTCAAGACATATTTGAGAGTATAAGGCAACATAGCATGTGCCATTGTAAGTTAATGGGATCTGTGCTTCGGAAATATTTGTCATGCCTGTAAAACAATACAAGATGTAGTGGTTTTCAGATACTTTTGAAATCCAGAATGGGTTGAAGCAAGGAGATGCATTATCTCCCCTACTATTTAATTTTGTACTAGAGCATGCCATTAAATCTTTAGAGGATGAAGAAGGCCTACAACTATGGTATTAATAAGCTGTTAGTTTATGCTGATGATGTAGTATTATTGGCCAATAGCAAGGAGACAATTAAAGCCAACACACACACACACTATTGAGTAATACTAAGAAATTGGGACTGGAAGTAAATATCAATAAAACTAAATATATGGCCACACGTAGAAATACATTGTATAATGGAAATGGACAGCTAATGACAAATAAGGGAAATTTTGAGGAAGTGGCTGAATTCAAATAGCTAGGAACAATACTCACATATAGGATGAGATGCACAAAGAGATCAAATATAGGCTCAATTCTGGAAATGCGTGCTATTATGCATTACAGAGACTATTGACTTCCCAACTTCTTTCAAAAAACATAAAAATGAAAATATATAAAATTATATTCTTACTTACTTACTTACTCATTGGCACTATCGAACCTGTAGGTTCATGGCCGCCCGGACATAAGCTCTCCATACATCCCTATCCTGAGCTAATGCTTTCCAATCATTCCCTGTATAATCTATTTCCTTCAAATCATAGGTAATGTTATTCTCCCACCTCATTCTTGGTCTACCAACTGGGCGTTTTCCCTCTGGCTTTCCTACAAGAAGTTTCCATGCAAGTCTTTCATTTTCCCATACGTGCAACATGTCCTGCCCATCGCAGTCTACGAGACTTAACTGTTCTTATTATATCTGGCTTCCTATAAAGACCATGCATTTCACTATTATGTAGTCTTCTCCATTCTCCTGTCTGTTCATCTCTCTTTGGTCCAAAAATTTTCCTAAGTACTTTATTCTCAAATACGACTTGTAATCTCCTTTCCTCCCTTAAAGTAAGAGTCCATGTTTCGCACCCATATAATATAACTGGTAGATTAATAGTTTTATATATTTTCATTTTAATGTTTTTTGAAAGGAGTTGGGACATCAAAAGTCTCTGCAATGCATAATAGCACGCATTTCCAGAATTGAGCCTATGTTTAATTTCTTTGTGCATCTCATTCCTACTTGTGATTATTGTTCCTAGGTATTTGAATTCAGCCACTTCCTCAAAATTTCCCTCATTTGTCATTCATTAGCTGTCCATTTCCATTATATACTGAATTTGTACGGTGTGACCATATATTTAGTTTTACTGATATTTACTTCCCGTCCTAATTTCTTAGTGTTACTCAATAGTGTATGCGTGTTGGCCATTAGTATCTCCTCGCTATCGGCCAATAATACTACATCATCAGCATAAACTAACAGCTTATTAATACCATTGATTTGTGAGCCTTCTTCATTCTCTAAAGATTTAATGGCATGCTCTAGTACAAAATTAAATAGTAGAGGAGATAGTGCATCACCTTGCTTCAACCCATTCTGGATTTCAAAAGTGTCCGAAAACTGTTTGCCTACATGCACCCTACTCTTTGTGCCATTTAGACACATTCGTATAAGTCTAACTAACTTTTTAGGAATTCCGAACTCCAGCAGGATACTATATAACTTCTCCCTCTTAATTGAATCATATGCTTTTTTGAAGTCTACATACAGTTGATGTACAGTACCATTATATTCCCATTTCTTTTCTAAAATCTGTCTTATTCTAAAATCTGATATGTTGTAGACCTGCTTCTTCTAAATGCACATTGATGATCTCCTAGAATGTCATCAATATAGGGAGTAAGTCTGCTTACTAATATATTTGTTAGAATTTTGTACGAAGTTAAAAGTACTGACATGCCCCTGTAGTTGTTGCAATCAGATTTATCTCCTTTCTTATAAATTGGTACGATAATTGATTCCATCCATTCATCTGGAAGAGCTTCTTTTTCCCAAGTCATACTATGTATCCAGCGTATCTTGTCCATAAATTATTCTCCCCCTGATTTTATCAGTTCTGCTGGCATCTCATCAGAACCTGATGCTTTATAATCTTCAAATTTTGAATCTCCATTTCAACCTCTAATACACTTGGTTCTGCGACTAGTATTTCTGCTGTCTGTAAATTATCCTCCTCAATGTCCTGTTCTGTATGTACTATTTTACCAGTTATATTATATGGATGCTAAACATGGACTCTTACTTTAAAGGAGGAAAGGAGATTACGAGTATTTGGGAATAAAGTTCTTAGGAAAATTGTTGGACCAAAGAGAGATGAACAGACAGGTGAATGGAGAATGACTTCATAACAGTGAACTACATGGTCTTTATAGGAAGCCTGATATAATAATAACAGTTGAGTCTAGTAGACTGCGATGGGCAGGACATGTGGTACGAATGGGGAATGAAAGACGTACATGGAAGCTTCTTGTAGGAAAACCAGAGTGAAAACGTCCAGTTGGTTGACCAAGAATGAGGTGGGAGAATAACATTAACTATGATTTCAGGGAAATATAATATCAGGGAATGATTGGAACGCATTAGCTCAGGATAGGGATGTATGGAGAGCTTATATCCGCGCGGCCATGAACCTACGTATTCGATATAGCCAGTGAGTTAGTTAGTTAGTGGTGCTTGGACGAAAATTTTTTATTCGCTTAAATATGCACTTATTTATTGTTAGTATATAATATAAAAATCCCATCTCGTGTCCAACTCAACGTCGGGTGTGGGATGAGATGAGATGAGATGAAGCTCCTTTATATAGAGGTCTGTGAATGAAATGGGTGCTGGTCGACCACCCCTGACGCACCATCACAGGGACAGATAAACGAAATTAAATGAAACGGATGAGATGAGTATGGAGAATTGGTGGAATGAAATTGTGGCAGGGGAAAACGGGAGAAATCCCCGAGAAAAACCTGCCCAAGCTCCGTTTCGTCTATCATGAAACCCACATAGAGTAACCGAGACTCGATCTCGGGACCTCAACTGTGAGAGGCGAGCGTCTAACCGCTTGCGCCATGGAGCCTCGTTATGTATTGTTAGTATAACTTTAAAATAAATGTTTTAGATATAACGTATAATTTATTAGCAGTAAAAATAAAAATTAATAATAGCTTCATAATGGGTTAAAGAAAGGAAATTCAGTATCTCCTCTACCATTCAATGTTGAACTAGAGCATGCCATGAAATCTTTATAGAGGATAAGGAAGGTATTGATGAGCTGTTTTAGTATGTGCTGATGATATAGTATTATTAGGTGATAGCGAGGAGGTACTAAGGGCCAACACGTGCATTATATTAAGTAACGCAAAGAAATTGGAGCTGGAAGTAAACATTAATAAGACTGAATATATGGACACATGAAAGTATATAATGTAAGTGGAGAGTTGATAACAGATGTATGAAATTTCGATGAAGCGATTGAATTCAAATACCTAGGAACAATAATTACGAAACTAGAATGAGTTACAGAACATATTCAAATTAAAATCAATTCTGGAACTGAGTGATATTATGCATTATAAAAACTTTTGTCGTCCCATCTTCTCTCTACATACTTCGAACTAAAATATTTGAAACTGTTATACCTCCAGTTATATTATATTGATGCGAAACGCGTACTCTTACTTTAAGGGTGGAGAAAACATAACGAGTACCTGGGAATAAAGTTCATAGAAAAATGTTTGAATCAAAGTGAGACGAATAGGCATTTTTTAAGAGTCTTCATATGACAGCATGCTCCATGCTGTCATATGAAGACTCTTAAAAAAAGGCATATGAATGGAAAAGACTATATGGCAGTAAGCTTCATGCTTTTTGTGCGAAACCAGATATAATAAAACAGTTAAGTCTCGTAGACTGCAATGGGCAGGACATGTGGCATGAATGGGAAATGCAAGAGAGGCGTGAAACTTATTGTAAGAAAACCAGAGGGAAAGCGCGCACTAGATAGGCCAAGAATGAAGTGGGAGAATAACATTAACCAATATTTGAAGGAGGTAAATTATACAAATGATGACTGGAAAACTATGGGTAAGGATAGGGTTGTATGGAGAGCTTATGTCCGCTCGACCATGAACGTGCAAGGTCGATAGTGCCAGTGAGTTAGTTAGTTATTTATGTGTGTAAATGTTAATATTTAATTGAGTTATGCTTATCATTGTTGTCTAGGAAACATTGATGAGGTTCCTGCCGGAAAATTTCCTCACCTGTAAAATAATTGATCAGCAAATTTTAATCGATAAATAGACTCAGGACACAATCTTGCCATTATAATCTTCCATATCACATTCAATTTGTTTGGTATATAGGCCTACGTATAAAGTGAACGGTGTGCCCTGCCTTAAATGTATGTGTTGACTCGGAGGTGCTTCTGACCTTCAGATCATCACACTTCCTAGTAGGTGCTCCATATCCTTGTGCAGTCAAAAAACTATGTATATGATTCATGTAACAGTAAGAAGCGCAATTATTGACATGGGTAGATGTAGAGATTACTTACTTACTCACTGGCACTATCGAACCCGTAGGTTCATGACCGCGGGACATAGGCTCTCCATGTATCCCTATCCTGAGCTAATGCTTTCCAATCATTCCCTGTATAATCTACTTCCCTTAAATCATAGTTAATGTTATTCTCCCACCTAATTCCTGGTCTACCAACTGGGCGTTTTCCATCTGGCTTCCCTACAAGAAGCTTCCATGCAAGTCTTTCATTCCCCATACGTGCAACATGTCCTGCCCATCGCAGTCTACGAGACTTAACTGTCTTATTATATCTGGCTTCCTATAAAGAACACGTAGTTCATTGTTATGCAGTCTTCTCCATTCACCTGTCTGGTCATCTCTCTTTGGTCCAAAAATTTTCCTAAGTACTTTATTCTCAAATACTTGTAATCTCCTTTCCTCCCTTAAAGTAAGAGTCCATGTTTCGCACCCATATAATATAACTGGTAGAATAATAGTTTTATATGTTTTCAGTTTAACGTTTTTGAAAGGAGTTGGGACATCAAGAGTCTCTGCAATGCATAATAGCACGCGTTTCCAGAATTGAGCCTATGTTTAATTTCTTTGTGCATATCATTCCTATTTCTCATTATTGTTCCTAGGTATTTGAATTCAGCCACTTCCTCAAAATTTCCCTCATTTTTCATTAGCTGTCCATTTCCATTATATAATTATTTCTACGTGTGACCATATATTTAGTTTTATTGATATTTACTTCCAGTCCTAATTTCTTAGTGTTACTCAATAGTATGTGCGTGTTGCCCTTTAGTATCTCCTCGCTATCGGCCAATAGTACTACATCATCAGCATAAAGATGTAGAGATTAAGGTAACTATAATTTCTTGTATCGAAAGCTACCTTGACTTTTTGATAGCATTTCTGAACTGTTTTAAGCCAAGAGCCAAATAATTATTGCTTGCCCAACGGATCTGTACCCTCCGTAAGATATGCGAACTGAAGCCTAGTTCCTTTTCTGCCTCGGCAAATTATTCCCCTTCCTGTATTCCTATCTCTCTCTTGCACTTGCACTCCACTGCTGTCAACTCGACTCCAATCTCGCATTATTCGATATTCAAGAGCCATGACAATGGGAGAAGTTTGGCAACATCCCTACTCAATAAATTACTGTGGTTGCTGTTTGACGTAGTGGGAGGGGAGTGAGGTGAAATTATGTGTGTATTGACGTGTACTTTTCTAAGAACGATGCCAGCACTATAGGGGCACAGATCCGTTGGTCCGAGTATAGATTTTAGCTTAACTCGAACAAGGGAACAGTCAACCACTTCATGTCGAAAATTACCTTGAAACTTCTTCCAAAGAAGCGTGGTGATGTACCAAGGCCGTGTCCAAAAATAATATCCCGTTTTTAACTGTAAGGCTCTAAATTCATTACTAAATCTCACATTTAAACTATATGGAAGTAATACAACTCCTGAATTGATGGATTGGATGACCCTCACTACCTGAAGTCTGCGCCGAGTTCCGCCTCACTTCACTCCGCTCTTAAACCAGGGAGTCCATTTGTTCCGTACAGTGCAACGGTTGACAGTTTCTTTGTAGGTAATCGAATCGAGACCTCTGTTTATTTAGAAATAAACATTAATTACAACTCTGGATCTTGTAATTGGAACTCCCCTGCTGATTTCTGGTAAGCAGTATCCGTACTTCGTTAAAAATGAAAGTCTCCTTGTAAGGAAGAAAGGGGCAGAGAATGAGGAGTTAATATATATAAGTGGAAAGCAACAGGAAGCTACCACACCTACAATTCCCTAGTAAAGCTGCAAGCATAGCATGAAAATGCTATGATTGAAGTGAAGGACCTGCCTTCGGACAGAATTACTATGGATATGGATATATATATATATATATATATATATATATATATATACGAGTATATATGATGTTGAAAAATGTTTGTCATTGTTTAACTCTGTGAATACGCTGATAAAATGGATTATTTAGTACCTATGATTACGTCCCATACATTTTTTTTCAGGGGATGTAGTAAAAGTATTTTTTATGAAACTTCTGAAGTTACTGCAAATGCAGCTCATGTTATGAATATATATATGATGTTGAAAAATGTTTGTCATTGTTTAACTCTGTGAATACGCTGATAAAATGGATTATTTAGTACCTATGATTACGTCCCTTACATTTTTTTCAGGGGATGTAGCACAAGTATTTTTATGAAACTTCTGAAATTACTGCAGATACAGCTCATGTTATCAACATATATATGATGTTGAAAAATGTTTGTCATTGTTTAACTCTGTGAATACGCTGATAAAATGGATTATTTAGTACCTATGATTACGTCCCTTACATTTTTTTTTCAGGGGATGTAGTAAAAGTATCTTTTATTAAACTTCTGAAGTTACTGCAGATGCAGCTCATGTTATCAATATATATATATATATATATATTACACGAGTATATATGATGTTGAAAAATGTTTGTCATTGTTGAACTCTGTGAATACGTTGATAAAATGGATTATTTAGTACCTATGATTACGTCCCTTACATTTTTTTTTTCAGGGGATGTAGTAAAAATATTTTTTATGAAACTTCTGAAGTTACTGCAGCTCATGTTATCAATATATATATATATATATATATATATATATATATATATATATATACACGAGTATATATGATGTTGAAAAAAGTTTGTCATTCTTGAACTCTGTGAATACGCTGATAAAATGGATTATTTAGTACCTATGATTACGTCCCTTACATTTTTTTCTGGGGATGTAGTAAAAGTATTTTTTATGAAACTTCTGAAGTTACTGCAGATACAGCTCATGTTATCAATATATATATACGAGTATATATGATGTTGAAAAATGTTTGTCATTGTTTAACTCTGTGAATACGCTGATAAAATTGATTATGTAATACCTATGATTACGTCCCTTACATTTTTTTTCAGGGGATGTAGTAGAAGTATCTTTTATGAAACTTCTGAAGTTACTGCAGATGCAGCTCATGTTATCAATATATATATATATATATATATATATATATATATACGGGTATATATGATGTTGAAAAATATTTGTCATTGTGTAACTCTGTGAATACGCTGATAAAATGGATTATTTAGTACCTATGATTACGTCCCTTATATTTTTTTTCAGGGGATGTAGTAAAAGTATTTTTTATGAAACTTCTGAAGTACTTATGATACAGCTCATGTTATCAAATATATATATATATACATACGAGTATATATGATGTTGAAAAATGTTTGTCATTGTTTAACTCTGTGAATACGCTGATAAAATTGATTATTTAGTACCTATGATTACGTCCCTTACATTTTTTTTCAGGGGATGTAGTAGAAGTATGTTTTATGAAACTTCTGAAGTTACTGCAGATGCAGCTCATGTTATCAATATATATATACGGGTATATATGATGTTGAAAAATATTTGTCATTGTGTAACTCTGTGAATACGCTGATAAAATGGTTTATTTTGTACCTATGATTACGTCCCTTACATTTTGTTTTCAGGGGATGTAGTAAAAGTATTTTTATGAAACTTCTGAAGTTACTGCAGATGCAGCTTATGTTATCAATATATATATATGAGTATATATGATGTTGAAAAATGTTTGTCATTGTTTAACTCTGTGAATACGCTGATAAAATGGATTATTTAGTACCTATGATTACGTCCCTTACATTTTTTTTCAAGGGATGTAGAAAAATGTATTTTTTATGAAACTTCTGTAGTTACTGCAGATGCAGCTCATGTTACACAAACTCTAGTATTTTGTATTTATACATATTTGTACAATCACGTTAAATGCCAGTTATTACGGTGTCACAATTTCCAAAATATTCGGAACCCCCAAGGATCAGGTCACCAATAATGGAATTAAAGTATTTCAGTTACTATAGCAAATATGTCCATCGCTGTGGTCTAGAGGTAGCGTGCTGCCTTGTCACGCAGCGGGCGCCGGTTCGATCCCCGGTCGGGGCAGTATTTCTGGGTGAGGTTTTTATCGGGGTTTTTCCTCACCTGTAAAACAAATGTCAGGAAAACTTTAAGGCCCAAACTGTCCCCTAAATCATATGGCCATCATCATCCTCCTTATCATTATCATCATCAACCTTCACCGGTGTGGAAAGCAACGGGAAGCTACCACACCTACAATTCCCTAGTAAAGCTGCAAGCATAGCATGGAAATGCTATGATTGCAGTGAAGGACCTGCCTTCGGGCAGAATTACTATGGATGGATAGCAGATATTGAATGTAGAGTTGTTAAAAGAAAATTGACATAATTCTAAAATCATGTATATAAGGGTAGTTAAAATAAAAAACTAAATCGCATCATTTTTATTGTTATGAACGTGTTTACTCGCCTTTCGTGCTAATGATATACTATGAACTGTTTTATTTAAATATCCTATTATATTCATTAGACATTTCTAGATCGAACATTTTAAGCTGAACTTCAAATATTTTTTTAATAAACTGGTTTTTCTCTTAGATTTTTTAGCATTTTAAGATCAGATTAATTCCATTCTTCTTTCGCATTCAATTATCATTAATGTTTCATTAATGTTAATTTAACACCGTTTTTCTTAGTTTTCTCTTGTATACACTTTTACGTGCCCCTCGTAACCCGGCCACAGAGTGGCACCAACTGTCGAGAGAGGATTTTAAAGTCTTGATTACAAAAATACTTTTTGACCACACGGACATGGGGATATTCTGGGATGTGTGATCATCTCAATACTACAGCCACTTCGGGACAACACGAATATTTAAGAAAGAGAAATCATTACATACTAAACAAGGCGGGAATGATATGGATCATTTAATTATGATGGACAGATGTTATTCGGGTTCTTAATGGTGAGGAAGAAACACGGAAGAAACCTCTTCAATGAAACGTGTCCCTATTTGGGATCGAACCCGGGCTTGCTACGTTGAAAGCAACGGTATTATCTTTATATCATAGGGCGGTGGATAAACATGAATACTACGGTATATTAATTATTATTATTATTATTATTATTATATTATTATTATTATTATTATTATTATTATTATTATTATTATTATTATTATATTATTATTATTATTATTATTATTATTATTATTATTTATGAAAGTCTTTGTGTTGAATGATTTTTAATGAATACTGCTCACGCATTTCTATTAACTTCATACCATTATCGCTTAAATTGTTATGGACGAATGCAAGAAGAAAGGTTACCCAGAAAACCATTGTTATTGTATCCACCTGGAAGAAGGAAGAAAGGAAGACCTCGAAACTCGTGGATACAATAAATATGAACAAGAGGACTGGAGGACGTGGAGTAGTTGGATAGAGACAAGTGGAGAAAGAAAATGAATTTTTACGCACAAAATGATGTGTAGACATTGAAAATGTGTATATAAAAATTATTATTATCAATGAGTAATTCCATATGTGACTGACTGACATTTACATTACACTTTTGCTGCAAAATGCTTGCATAAATATTACAATTGATTGAAATTAGGGGTGTTATATACGTGATATTATAGAGGAAAAGTGTCTGATTAAGATTATACATAAATATACAATTTCTGAAGAAAAACAATATTATTTATTATCTATCAAAATATGTGTGACTGACTGACATAAATGTCAACTCATCATGCAGCTTAACATGTTCATCTACACCGTTCTCTGAAATGTGATTGTTAATTAAATTTTCCAAAATACCGTTTGGAGGGCACGTTTCAAGTTATATTTTAAATAAAAAAATAAACCTAAATCACAATTAATACCGACGTTATGACCTAATATGTGAAGTGTGACTGACTGACATTATTTTGTGACTGACTGACATTTCTGATTTAATTTTGAATTTCAAAATGCAAATATTACACAAATGTAACAAAATACTATGAAACTAGATAAACAGCTTCGGTAACAGAAATGAATAAAAAACTGCAAATACGTTATCAATTGTACGAAAATTATTAAATTTAATTTTGCTGTAAAATAAATGTTAATTTAAATCAATAATGTAATTAAATTAACTCGCTTACCATGTACCATTTTAAATTATATAAAATAAGGAAACTATTAAATACTTAATAAAAAGTGCCTTCTCTATTGTTAAATACACCTACTAAAACTGTATGCATGTGTGCATATAATATACATATATATATCCCGGTCGGGACAGTTTTTCTGGGTGAGGTTTTTATCGGGGTTTTTCCTCACCTGTAAGACGAATGTCAGGAAAACTTTAAGGCCCGAACGGTCCCCGAAATCATATGGCCATCATAATCATCATCATCGTTCACCTGTGTGGAAAGCAACGGGAAGCTATCACACCTACAATTCCCTAGTAAAGCTGCAAAGCATAGCATGAAAATGCTATGATTGCAGTTAAAGACCTGCCCTCGGGCAGAATTACTATGGATGGATGGATATAGTAACTGATTACAATTTAGTCCGGCGCCATAGTCGAGTGGTTAGGGTAAGAAGCCTTGACGCAGATCTATGGGACTTGCGCTGTTTCGAGCCCCCTTGGTGAAGACATTTTCTCATTGAATTTCGGCCAGTATGGGACCGATTCCCACCCAGCATCGTGTGGCATTTGGGTAGTTACAATATGTAACGACTTCAGATTGATAAGGCCAACTATAACGGCTGGGGGACCCGACATGCTGACCACATGTCATCCCTACACTGGCTTATGATCGTCTACCTCTGTGATTATAACACATGTGGACGTGAGGCTAGCAGTAGTTTGGTAGACCAAGGGCATTCTAGGTCTTTCGCGCTTGGAGTGGAGTTTATTACAGTTTACTTGATGTAAGATTTAATATTTTTTATTTCTAGATTGAACCACTGAATAAAAAAATTTAAGCCTTGCAGAATGTATGTACACATTCTTAGTAAGTTACTTATTTATCAGAGTGCATGTACTTTGAAAACAAATTATCGTAAATCGCATTAGTAAGCTGTAGTGTAAACAATTGCTGAAGCAGTGTATTCTACTTTTAAACAACAATAAAAACATAACTCTAATTAGCCCGAGTTCTGATGACTCACATCATAACACTGATATGTATATGAGATCGTTTCTCTCTCTAGTCTTCGCCGCTAACTTGACCTGACTTGACCCATTAATAAAAATAATGTTTCCTGTCACGCATGAAGTCTCACGCTGTAATTGAATGGTTTGAGTCAAAATGTCTCAATAGAGGGCCTATTTCTAATACCAGGCTGCTCCATCTGAAAATTTGTATCACCTCAAGTTCTGGAAGAAATCACTATAGTTCGAAAGGAACACTTTTCTATAGCAAATATCTATAGCATACTTGCTACGTGTCACATAACCTTACAATAGAACAAAGCATTTCTTCTGAACTTCTCTGTCACCTTCCATCTAAACTAGGCAACAACAGTTAATATTGAGATATGCTAATTTTTCCAATCAACTGCCCGGATTTCATTTTGTTCTTTGTAGGCATAATTTTCTGAGAAATCAACAAGTATGGCTGCTTCGTTTACTGCAACCTTTTTCCTGAATATATTTAAATGCTTCCGCTAACTGCCTTTTAGCTGAAATTGACACAGAAAAAGGGTCAGTAAATATTTTATGGAACAGCTGAGCCGAACAGTATACTAGATTTCCTAAACCATGTTTATGTTAATCCTCAGCGGAGTGCAGCAAGCAACTGACTGCACCATGCGTATTAGCAATATGATAGGAAAAAAAGTCAGTCAGTCACGGGACACTAGCGGGAAAAATAATGACTTTACAAGAAAATGTCTTCAATGCTTTTTTGTTAGTTGTGTACCGACAATGTAGAATCCAAGAGGAAATTATATTCCATCAATTATTATGTTGTGTACAGTAATTTTTATGTTTTCTGTGATTGACTGACCATAGCTTGCAGTTAAAAATTATAGGACACATTTAAGGCATATAGAACATTAGAATGCAATTATATTATTACATTTACGACTAGCAAGGACTAAAGTATGGTTTAACAATAGATTTTGTAAAATAAAACGAATTAATACGACCAAATCATTACACAACAAATTGGTAAAATTTTGCGTGTGTTCACAGGTTTGGAAAATTAAAAGTTCTACCACTAATATTAGATTAAAATAATACACTTTTGGAACATTATCTTATAGAATCAGAAAATTTTATCCTTAAAGATATATATTACGTCAAAAAAAAATATTCCTGCGTCAATTTAAAAATTTTCACCTTGGTATGACATTTTCGTGGAATTGCTCCAATACTATTATTACGTTTGTTACTATTAATATGGCAATTTTCCATTCACTCAGAATTTAAAAATTGCATTATGTTTATTGCGTTTTAAGTATTCAATGCATTCGTCCTGGTTGAGAAAGAGAGGTGACTAACATTATTATTATTAGGCCTATTACTATTATTATTATTATTATTATTATTGTTATTATTATTATTATTATTATTATTATTATTATTATTATTATTATTATTATTATTATTATTATTGTTACCATTATTATTATTATTATTATTACACTGGTCAACATCATTTTTGTCTCATGAGTACCAATTGTTGTACTTAATGCAGTTTTTTATCGTGTTTTCATAAATGTATTCGGAATTTCTCCATCACCCACAGTTTTTTTTTTAATTCAATTAATGGATTTAAATAATTATTTTTAATAAAAACGTTTTTTCGTTCATTTGTCCATTGTAAAATAAAACCAAATGCGCTAACTCAGGAGATTTCAGCTATGGAAAAGAGATATCATGGCAAATGGAATCCTAATATGCTGGCCGATTATTGTTGGGCCATCAAGAGGAATGCTCCACAGGCGAAATATAGCAGAAAATCGTCATTTCTTACTTTCTAGGTGAGTCCGAATGTTCGAATATTGTGTAGTTACGATGTACAAAATATTAAAGTGTTTGAAATTATAAATTCCTGTCTCTCGGATCGATAGTGCCAGTGAGTTAGTTAGTTAGTTAGTCTCTCGGAAACCTTGCGTGATGTAGAAAAACCGATATCATATTTGAATTCAGGAGAAAAAATACTATGAGAATCACTAATTTTTCTTTCTGATACAAAAAAAAGTTTACTTTTTGTTGCTCAATATTATTATTATTATTATTATTATGAATATTATTATTATTATTATTATTATTATTATTATCATCATCATCATCATCATTATCATCATCATCATTATCATTCTGACGGTTTTCCGTTGCCACAGAACTAAGATTTTACATTATGTTTGTTGTGTTTTAAAACACGCAATCTATTCGTCCTGGTTGAGAGAAAGGGGTAACTAATAACCTTACCTCTACTAGGATAGATAAATAGCCAACTAAATGTGTTTTGGAGAGTTATTAGGAATATATGCATACTATATTTGTTTTTAAGTAGGTTGGTGGCATTTGTAACGATCAAATAGAAACAAGTTAAATAGGTTGAACAGAGACGTGCACGATATCATGCTATACATTACAAAATATCGTGCAAGCGTCTGGGTGTCATGAACGTGGCTATACAAGTGTATACATTATTGAGGAGATCCGGTAGTCAATATGCCTAATTGAGCAGATAGTCCTGCTGATAAATGGCATGAGTATCACATGTGCGAACGAAGGAAATACGCTCTTCTTTCACAAAAAATACTATACAGACACACGTTCAAATTCGATCAAACTTATTCATTATATATGAGACATAATCGATTCTTCACTGCAGGAGTGGACAAAATGTAATATTGCAATGAATTAATTATGAAATGTGAAACCTTATTTATGTTTTATAAATCTGAAGAATAGTTGTAATATCTGGGAGATGATGATGATGATGAATTGAAAATAAATATAGACGACAGCCTTTCAGGTTGTACACAAATGTTTCGCGACCCGAGGGACGAATCCCTGAGAGGACATAGACTACAGTGGTCGGGTATGATCATATTTTAAGTATTCTAACTCTTTTAATACGATGTTTCACCGATTAACATTAACATATAAGTAAAATTGAGTGATACGTGATAGGGAGAATTAAGTAAACTGTACAGGCCCCATCAGAATATAAAACTGACAAATCGGGCATGAGTGTTATGAAGAATTACATAGGCTTTCGCGTTATCATAAAAAATGTATCTTAGGAGATTTTAATCCAAAGGTGGGATGGGAAGATATTCAAGCCAATAATAAACAGTTTCAGTCTTCATGAAGATAGTAACGATAATGACGTTAGATTAGTCACAATTGTTACTTCAAATAATCTTAATGTTTAAGAGCAAAAAATTCCTGCATAAGGATAATTATTCATAAATACACCTGGACGTCCCCAGATTGTGAAACTCGAAACCAGATAGATAATATGTAAGTAGATAAACGCTGGCACAGTATCATCATCAACATTAGATCAATTATGGTGACAAGACTGCAGTTTGGATCAGCATTTGATCAGGGTGAAAATCAGAGAAAGGTAATCGCTCATGAAAGGACAAACATTAAATATCACTGAAAATTTTGAATTTAAAAAATCAGAAATTATGAACTGCGGCAAAGGAATGCCAGATCGAAATTGCTAATAGACTTGAAATACTGTAATATTCAGATGAAAATTTGGTAACCGAAGAACAAACTTATATATATATATTTATATATCTCCACCGCTGTAGTCTCGAGGTAGTGTGCTGCCTTGTCACGAAGCGGGCCCCGGTCGGGACAGGCTCCTAGGTAAGTTTTTTTTTTTCGGGGGTTTTCCTCACCTGTAAGACAAATGTCAGGAAGCTTAAGGCCCAACGTCCCCGAAAATCATCCGGCCATCATCATCATCACCATCATCATCATCATCATCATCCTTATCATTACAAATTATAATCATCAACCTTCACCGGTGCGGAAAGCAACGGGAAGACTACCGCACCTACAATTCCCTAGTAAAGCTGCAAAGCATAGCATGAAAATACTATGATTGCAGTGAAACACCTGCTCTCGAGCAGAATTACTATATATATATATATATATATATATATATATATATATATAAATGGGAGACTATAAGATATATTATTACATTTTCAGCGTCAGAGAGCGTAGGTTAGAAGATGCAAAACAAGGAAGTGTTTGATGAGGAATGTGCTGGTATTGTAAAAAAAAAAGTTAGCAAAAATTAATAGGTCATTCGAGACAAATTAAATAAATATAGAACAGTTGGATAACATCAGACGGAATACCACTAAAATTCTAATGAGAAGAGGGAATATTTGAGAGAGAATGTTAAGAATATCTAAATGAATCCAAGAAATAGGAACATCAGATAATTTTATCAGGGAACTAGGGCAGAAGGGAAAGTATTTCAGGGTTATGATTGAAGAATCCAGGAGTATGTTACTAATAACTGATTAATGTATTTTATAAAAATTGTATTAAGATTGAAAAATATAATTTTTTAATATTGTATAACCGACAAATTATTTTATTATATCCCATTATTTTGTTTTGTAGTGTTTTTATGTATACATTAGATAGGAACTGTTTACCGAACAATTTAATTTCTCTGGCTTGTGTACATTTTATTACCAGTTTTATTTTTAATTTTAATTATCATAAGTGATGCCACGAGTGATTTCCAAATTATCGATAAATTCACGATGTCACGAAGTGACGAGTGAATTTATTTAGAGAATTTGGAAATCAAGAGTGGCGTTTGTTAGGATTATTTAATGAATAAAATTAAGCTGTTTACTCACAAATCATTATTTAAATGTAGTTATTTTAAAATATGTATATATTTAATGTAAACGGCGATGTTGGAAAACAAATGAGAAAAGTTTATTATGTTTCCTTTGTTCATCACTGCAACCAGATCATATTACTTATTGCCAAAGGATCGCAAAATTGTAAGAATGCACCCTAATGGGGATAGAAATGAAACACATCAAAGTGTTTATAACCAACATTATAGGTTATTAATTAATTTCGGATGTCCTATGATGTAAATATGCCAATTATATTTTTCTGAAACGTTATTACCTGGGAAATAATAGGTTTAAGAAAGGGCAAACAGTGGCTTCTTTTTTGTGGTATAATCAATTGCTACGAATGTTTTCTATTGTATCCCACAAGCAGAATCTGGTTACATTCGTGCATTATATGTACAATCTGGGAGCCACTTGCATTCTAGGATTCTTACATCTTAATATATAAATTGTCATATTCAGCGTATTTCTTAGAGAGTCAGTCACTGCAAAATAATGCTCTGACCTATTCAGAACGTTAAAACAGAGGAGCTTGATTTTAAAGTGATAAAATTAAATTGATAAAATCGAGGTAAAAATGACTGTGATTGGTTGTAAATCAAAATTCATTGAAATGTGAATGGTCATTGACTCCCATTTCGGGCATGATTTAAATAGTCACTGATGCTACTTTATCGATCATACCCTCATATGTATATAAATATATATATATATATATATATATATATATATATATATATTTATTTATTTATTTATTTATTTTATTTGTTTATATACAGATTTTTAATGTTCACACGTCTTTCTTTGCCTAAAGTTTTATTTTCTTCTCCACTAGTCTCTATCCATCCACTCCATGTCTTTCAGTCCTCTTGTTCTCATTCCAGTTCTTATTTCTTGCATCCACGAATTTCGAGGTCTTCCTTTCCTTCTTCTTCCAGGTGGACACCATTCCAATGTTTTCCATTGTAACCTTTCTTCTTGCATTCGTCGTAGGTGCCGATACCAATTTAATTGCTTATATCTTATATAATAATCTACTACTGAAAAATCTGATATTCGTTTTTTTCTCGTAGGACAGTGCTTTTTTTTTTCTAATTTTGAACATATGTATATTACCATCTTGGTCAAATTTTAATTTAATATCCAGTATTACGGAAAAATGTGTCTGCTGTAATCTAATGTAATATTTATGTTTGTCGTGGTGAGTGGAAGAGAATGTCATTTGGCCCCAACTCCACGAGGCTAAAATAAATAAATTAAACTAAATTAATCATGACCAAATTATCCAAAATTCTACGTGAATGCAATCCTAAACAAAACGAAACAACAATTCGCCAGAAATAAATGAAATGCTGTTGACAAATGGATACAAAATTTAATTTTGATCGTCTATTACATTTACATGAAGAACAGAATATTGAAAAAGTAGAGACTTTAGTCACAGAGCCGAACGCATTAGAGGTTGAGATGGCAATAGGAAAATTATATGATTGAAGCACCAAATTAATATGAGATATAAGCAGAACTGGCAGAACTTAGGGGAGAAAACTTGATTGACAACATGCATCGGTTGGTTAGAATAATTTGGGAAATTTTTTTTTTTTTTTCCAAATCAATGGAAAGATTCGATTATCGTTCAATCTATTGTCAAAGAAAATAAAACTGATTATAACAACTACAGGGGCATGTCCTTTCAAATTCATATAGAATTCTAACAAATATATTAGTACCCGGACGAAGTAAATGGTGATCATCAATATGAATTTAGGGGAAACAGGTCTACATTAGATCTGATTTTTAGTATAAACCAGTTTTGAGAAAGTGGGAATACAACCACACTGTACATTAACTAGGCTATGTGTAAACTTCAAAAACACATACAAATAAATTAAGTGGGAAAAGTTGTATAGTATCCTGCTGGAGTTCAGAATTGTAAAATTGTGTCCGATTCGCACAAAGGATAGTTTGCAGGTAGGCTACAAATTTTCCAAATACTTGTCAATTCACAACGGGTTGCATGCCGTCAAAACTCCAGAGGATAAAAAAGGCGTACAACTCAGTGGGATTGATAAGGTGTTGGTATATGCAGATGATGCCGTATTATTAGGCGATAGCGAGGAGATACTAAGGGTCAACACGCACAATCTATTGAGTAGCGCTAAGAAAGTCGGGCTCGAAGTAAACATCGATAAAACTAAATATATGGTCACACATAGAAATATATTATACACGTGTCCACAAATATAGTATCATACTTTAAACTACTACTGTCGCCGCTTTGGATATTCGTACCTAAATGAAATTGGTGACAATCAAAAGAGAAACTCAAAACGTTTTTGCTATACCTGATAGAAATTGAATGTGGCCCCCACGAGTGACACGTCGCTGTCTGCTAAATATCCAACAATGAACCCATATCGACCACAAAAAACATGATTAAATTTAGTTTAGTTTCTGTATTTTTGTCCATTATTCTCCATTGTTGACATTGTTAACATGCACACAACTTTTTGAGTTTCTCTTTTGATTATCACCAGTTTCATTTAGATACGGTAATCCAAAGCGATATAGTAGTTTGAAGTATTTTGTGGACACGTTGTATAATGGAAGCGGATAGTTAATAACAAATGAAGGGGATTTTGATGACGTGACTGTATTCAAATACCTAGGAACAATAAATTACGAAAGAAGAATGAGGTACATATTGTAGCAAGTCATTCGCTCAGCCTCTTATTTCAGAAAAATAAGTACCTTCATCAAAGTGAATAATTTATGAACCCGTAATTATCATCAGAATTAGGGCATATTTATATTCAAATGAATTGTAATGAAAGTAGGAATTCATTTGTAACAAAATTAAAATCATATAACCTACCACAAAATAATTTAATAAGCAATAAATAAAACATTAGTATAAAGCAATTAGCGCCAGTCATAGACCTGGACCCTTGCTATTGTACGAACGAAATTAGTAAACATCATACAATGGATCCATAAGCCCTTATACAATGGGGAAAAAGTCTGCAGTTTCCTTTCTTAAGAGGATTTACAAGACTGCACTATTGTCAAATTCCTATAACAATGCTAAGCCCATAAACTTCTTACAAAAGGCTGGGAAGTCACAAACTAGCAATTGGATTTCCCTAGGTAACTTGTGGAAAGAGTTATCCCCAAACTAATTTCAACTAGTACATGTCGTTAACAGCGGGTGACTCCTTTGCGGCGTAAGGTAGATGCCGACAGTAGATAGCCGCGCCCTTAAGGACCACTCCATTTGGTCAACTCTGAAAATTTTATTTGATGAGGCAACTAATTTAAAGGGAGGGAACGAGGCCACAAACTTCTAAGTTTTAACACCCACGATAACGCCCTTAAGGTAAAATTTACCAATCAAAATTAGTATAACATATAAACTGTTTGTGAGACGATAAGACTTTTGGTGGAAGGGACTAATGCCGGCCCACTCGGAATTAATAAATATTGTTACTTAACGAAAATTAGTGTCAGTCAGTCAGCAGTTCAGAATGTGTCTGCCAGTTCAGTCAGTTAGTCAGTTCAGCAGTTAGTTAGTTAGAGTACAGTCAGTTCTGTTAGTTCGACAGTTAGTTAGGCAGTTCAGTAGTCGGTTGCGAGCAGAGTCGCGACTGGCGAATGTGCCGGTAGATAAGCTACATCGCTTTACATAAGATACATCGCTTGGTTGAGTGTTATAACCATTACTAATTCTGACCCACCAACAGCCTTCTCGTCAAACTCGTCGTTCAATACGACGAATGTAATTCAAGTGACAATAAAAGTGCATCGTCAATTTCAAGACATCACACTGGGCCTACTGTTTTTTCCCCAACTACTATCTTTTCTCACGGATCCCCACGACTATATATCTTAAAGTGGCTCCCAACAGTGGGACTACTATCCTTCATCACGGATCCCCGATTATAATCTGCATCATAGGTCGCCAACTATAATTTTTTCCTTTATATGGCGGCCCAACTACGGCGCTTCGAGGAACTGCTGAGCAACCGTCTAACGAAGAGTGGATAGGCGTGTTCCAGTAGTGAATATCCTACGAACGTGAGGAAGAAAACCTGGGGGAAAAGATGGCAACCAAAATACCTCAACGAGGACAGTAAGGAATAAAAGAAGACATCGAAAGGTATCAGTGAAAATAAATTTATTTTAAAATTTATTGATAAAGAAAATATATAATGTGTCGAATTGAAAAGTGTGCATGTCTATGGAAGATGGATGTAGAATGGAAGGAAAGTAAAAGAAGTGAATAGAATAAAAATAGAATTAATAAGGAAAAAGATAGTGGATATAATAGGAGTCAAAGTAGGAAATAAACAACGGAAAAGAATAAAAAAAATGGAGGGAAATCGAAACCCAGTCAATTCCAACACAATTATAGAGTTATTATTAAATATGAAGCAGGAAAATAAGGAAATGTATGAAAAATCTAAACTTGAAATAATTGAAACGATAAAAATAGAAATTAGGGCCGAATTACAACAAGTAGGAATAGGGTCATGAATAAAACCGACAACAGCATCACAGCTTTACAGGAAAAAGTAAAGGTGAAACACGGGGAACTAGAAGAAATTGCCCAATCTAGTAAGGGAATAGATACAATTAAACAAAAGAGGAAGAAATTACCCAATCTAGGGATAATATAAGAGGAGAAATGCATGAGGGTATAGAATTGAAAAACAATGCATCAGGGTCTTTGAGTGAGAGTATGAATGATAACATACTATGTGAAAAATCTGATGTAATTATGAAGCAGGAATGTCTGAAATAACAAGGAAAGCTTGTACAAGTGACAAGTGCACTAAAAGTTTGCAGGTAGCCAACAAATCGAATAACATACAGGTAGACGAACGGTGTACTAGATACAAGGGAAAATAAACTCGAAAGTAAAGAATGAATATTATTTAAAGTACCTTGTAGACATGGAAACAGACAGTCCTTGTTCCATAACAATACATGGCAGAGACAAGCCGTCGATCAAAGAGATTGCAAAAAGTATTCTTGCAAGCATGTTGATCACGAACGATCTAGATATTGAGTCGGTCGTAACGCGCGAATCTCAGGACGAAGTAATAAATAATAATGCCGCTTTGAACAGAAATGACCCTAGAATTAGAGGAAAGTATGGTATATTCCCAGAACTTACAGATTAGAGTCAAAAGGGAAGTTTAATAATGTAGATAAATTTGATAAGAGCCTGGTGATTTTGCACGAGCTCGAAGATGAAATAAATGAAAGACAGACTCAATAACTGATCAAGTATATGTAGACAGTCATCGGGATCGAACCCAGGACATAGCAAAAAGGAATCGGAGACATTATTATATAACAATTAAAATACAAATCATTAAGTAGCAAATAAGGGAATAATGTAAAATGATATAAAGAATAAGGGTAGATAATGTTAGTTTCTTGCACGAACGTTGTAAGATAATAGATTATAAAAACTGATATTAATTACGTATATTAAAGAATGTCATTATAACGCCTAAAAAAACGAGTAGCGGGCACACGTTTATGGTAGTTCCTATGATCTAATTTCTTATGTTAACATTTGATAGATAGTGATTTGATAAAGAAGATAATTAAAGTCACTTTAAGACATATATGCAATTACTAATATAAATATATATGCAGCACAGTGGGCATATAACACATAATACTGTCTCACGATAAATGTACTGGGAAGGAAAATATATTTCATTAAAAGTTCGGACCAAGTGGATCTGTGAACAATAATTTAATGAACGAAAACAATTAAACGCCGTATATGATAACAATAATCTAGGGATATATTTAAATATCTTGAATGTAAATCAATTTATATGTAAAGGTAGCATTGCCGACGCGATCGAGTTGAGAACGCTAAATATTTTCAATATTACGATGATTATCTATATCATAAATAAACCTGAAATCTTGATCAATAAAACGATAAGGAGATAGGCCAACGCCAAATATCAATCAAAGTTCAGTGAATATATTCATTTACTTATTTTATTAAAATGATCCTCGTTAAAGACAACGACGATTATAACTAATGGCATTAAGTATATGCAACAACGTATTTAAGCATTATGCAGTTTCAATTGGGAGTCGAAAGACAGAATAAAGCGATAAAGCGCGTAAAATCGTTTATTAATATATACAAGGTTTGATTAATATGATATGGCGACTCGAGAAGTCACCCTATTTATACGTGTACAACGTGTTATTGGAGTAATATTTGCGGGCATGGAGACCCCATATTGCTTATACTAATGAGAAATATTGATTAATTATGATGATAAATACTTCGTGAAGGAAGTCATCACGCTGACAGGTAAGCGCTGCTGACAATGGATGTCATTTTACTAATGATGATATAATGTTTGATGAAATGGTCATCACGCTGCGGGGACAGCGATGCTGACATGTGTAGAACTTTGTATTCGAGATATATTTTATTTTTGCGCGCGATGGTATAAATGTTGTTCGACTGGTAAATGATCGAATTAATTATGCTTGATTTAAATCTAATACTTATGATGCCAAAGGAAATGATAAAACGCAGTAACGAGGATAATTATTCCATATTTAAATGAATAAATAATAAGTCGTGAATATTAATAATATTCCATATGATGGCGAGGCGCCTATGAATGTCGAATAATATGACACAAGATGCGTAAATGATATTGAAAATGTGAATAACGACTTCTAGACGAGTCGGTAGTTTAATAAAACCGATTGCTTCAAAGTAAATCCCTTATATAAATAGATAATTGTAAAGTATACATATACCTAATTAAATGGGAAATAAATAATGATTTTATTGTTCCCTTGTCAAACCAATATTTTAGACATTGTATGTCATGAGAACAAGAAAATAAGATACAGTTAATAATAATAACAATTAACACAATTTATTAGGTGCACAGATCCACCACTAATATATTTTATATTATCTAATCGATTTTTTATAATCAAAATCAAATCCAAAATCGTAGTATATTGAAAAAAAATGACTGGCTACAGTACCAATCTATGCCATGTACACATATTGCAAATAATATTAGGGTAAGAAAGTATTTCACCAAACAGTGATGACATTGCGCGTGTGACAACATGAAAAGTAAAGTGAAGAAAAAAAAGTGCCGTTAAATTTTTATACGATCAATAAGTGCTGTCGTTAACAACACCGCGTAGTGTTATATTAATGGAAGAAAATAATACACATAGTAAAGACAGTGATTTTCAGACACTAACTAATATGATAGGCATCAATTTGTAGTTATTGTATTGTATATGTATTGTATGTATTATGCTCATGAATGTTATTTCAGGAAAGAAGATTTCTTAGTACGATAAGCGTGTTAATGTATGTTTACAAACATTGATGACGTATTGTTCTTTGTCATGAGATTTCAAATATGTAAGTCAACCACCCAGTCCCCAACAAAACAGGTAGGCTTGGAGCCAAAAAAAAATATATATAATTTATTATGTAACAAAAAAAACGAGAGTGCTTCTCATTCAATTAATTTCAAAGCCTCAAAATTACTTAAATAAAAAGCGGGCAATTTGTAGCAAGTCATTCGCTCAGCCTCTTATTTCAGAAAAATAAGTACCTTCATCAAAGTGAATAATTTATGAACCCGTAATTATCATCAGAATTAGGGCATATTTATATTCAAATGAATTGTAATGAAAGTAGGAATTCATTTGTAACAAAATTAAAATCATATAACCTACCATAAAATAATTTAATAAGCAATAAATAAAACATTAGTATAAAGCAATTAGCGCCAGTCATAGACCTGGACCCTTGCTATTGTAGCGAACGAAATTAGTAAACATCATACAATGGATCCATAAGCCCTTATACAATGGGGAAAAAGTCTGCAGTTTCCTTTCTTAAGAGGATTTACAAGACTGCACTATTGTCAAATTCCTATAACAATGCTAAGCCCATAAACTTCTTACAAAAGGCTGGGAAGTCACAAACTAGCAATTGGATTTCCCTAGGTAACTTGTGGAAAGAGTTATCCCCAAACTAATTTCAACTAGTACATGTCGTTAACAGCGGGTGACTCCTTTGCGGCGTAAGGTAGATGCCGACAGTAGATAGCCGCGCCCTTAAGGACCACTCCATTTGGTCAACTCTGAAAATTTTATATGATGAGGCAACTAATTTAAAGGGAGGGAACGAGGCCACAAACTTCTAAGTTTAACACCCACGATAACGCCCTTAAGGTAAAATTTACCAATCAAAATTAGTATAACATATAAACTGTTTGTGAGACGATAAGACTTTTGGTGGAAGGGACTAATGCCGGCCCACTCGGAATTAATAAATATTGTTACTTAACGAAAATTAGTGTCAGTCAGTCAGCAGTTCAGAATGTGTCTGCCAGTTCAGTCAGTTAGTCAGTTCAGCAGTTAGTTAGTTAGAGTACAGTCAGTTCTGTTAGTTCGACAGTTAGTTAGGCAGTTCAGTAGTCGGTTGCGAGCAGAGTCGCGACTGGCGAATGTGCCGGTAGATAGCTACATCGCTTTACATAAGATACATCGCTTGGTTGAGTGTTATAACCATTACTAATTCTGACCCACCAACAGCCTTCTCGTCAAACTCGTCGTTCAATACGACGAATGTAATTCAAGTGACAATAAAAGTGCATCGTCAATTTCAAGACATCACACTGGGCCTACTGTTTTTTCCCTAAGTGAACATCCTTTCCTCACGGATTCCCGAGATTTAAGTCCATTGTTCTACCGAAACCTGAACCCATCTAGTCCGGAGCACAACTGTCCATGACCCATATCCTTGGACCCAATTAAAACTGAACCCCGACCACAATCCTACTTTAATATAAATATTAAACTTAATTGTTCTTATATCTGGCTTCCCTTAGAGATCATATAGCTAACTGTCATGTATCTTCTCCATTCTCTTCTCAGTTTATCAACTTTGATCCAATTTTTTTCCTAAAAAATTTATTTTCAAATACTCGTTATCTTTTCTCCTCCTTTAAAGTAAGAGTTCATGTATCGCATCCATGTAATTTGGAGAATAACAGTTTTATGTGTTTTCAGTCTAATGCTTTTTTAGAGAATTTTGGACTAGAGTCCCTATAAATGATAGTACTAGTCGGTATTTTTACATTTTTGGGGAGGGAGGGAGAGAGAGGGTGGGAGGGAGGGAGGGAGAGAGAGAGAGAGAGCGGAGAGAGAGAGAGAGAGAGAGAGAGAGTTGTCAACTTTGAACATTTTCGTTAAAGTCTGATTACACCGTGATTCTTTTCATTCTTCAGATTCTGTACTGCTCTACAAATATAGTACAACATGTCTTCTTTCGTCTCAGATCAAAGACTTGTTATTGTGTTAGGCTGTTAAAATTTCTCAGAGACAATTTTGTTGAAAATACACTTTTTGTACAACTTTCACCTTTCTTCTGATAAATGCAAGAAAAGCTTGAGGGCAGTTCGATCGCCAATTGACCTCTTATGAACTCAGTTGCAGCACTTCATCCGTCGTCCATGGTGGTCTAATTTTATCGAGACTTAAAGCTTGGATTGAAATCGGGTGAAGAAAATTCGAAGATCATGGTTCCTTCGGAGGGGAATTTAAAAGTCTTGACCCCGTATTACAGTAAAGTGTGTGACAAGTTACAGAACTAGGATATAGAAAGCA
>JASPKZ010010085.1:0-98281 GCA_030220185.1 Diploptera punctata
TCAATCATTTTTGAGAGAGATAAAAAAACATCATAGTAAATCTATTCTTGTTACAATACCAACATATGCTCCTACATACTTAATAAAGGGAGTTTATGACCTTGAAAAATACGATTTCACAACATAAGTGTTCATGATACAAATTTTGCGACATATTGACGAACAACGCACAATATTTGTGGAAGTCTGAGGTGAAAAATTATTGCAGAAGGTTAGGCAGAGGAACAGAAGAAAGAAAAGATCTGTAGATAATGAAAGTGAAAGAACAATGCTGCAGTTACTGTGGATGTTAAACTGTTTTCTTGTTCCTATCTGTAATATAACTTGAAATCAATATCTTGGCCAGAAGACAGGAACTGTGAACCTCACATTAAATACGTAAATAATGACTGTCTTAATTAATATTTAGTTATCATAAATCAAGGGCCATCCTAGAAGACAACACAGGACCACACAATATAAAACACATAGGTCTCTTCAGATGTGAATATTTAATTAAATGAATCCTAACAAATATCAGCGCATATTTAAATGTTTTTGTTGGTGGAGATGTTGGCGTCTTTCATGAACTCAGGACTAACCTATAAGTACTCTACATATTGATATGACCTCATTTTGGGCGAGAAAAACAGATAAAGTAGGATCTAGAAGACGATGTTTCAGAGCATTAATGGGGAAGTGTAATTTAGGCTCTTCGAAAGCAGAGGTGGTGGAGTAAAGATGATAAAATATCTACGTCCTACAAAACAAACAGCCAGTATGTACAGCCGAGCAATGAGCGATCTATCAGTGATATTACTTCTCTTTAACGACGCTATTTAATATTTAAGACCATTAACGACATATTTAAAATGTGACTGAGAAAGGTCCCAAAGTTTTAGTCTGTTGCACATTTTTTCATTATTAAATTACTTTAATATTATAATGATATTGTGAAAAGAAAAATTAATGTGTGAACCGTGGACCTCTAGTTCTCCAGACTAGTGTGCAGCCAACTACACCATTCCACACCTGGCACAAACACCAATAAGTCTTTTCCACATATACAAATCTTATACTTCTCGTTTCGTCCGCTGTCAGGTAGATGACACTGCCATCGCCAACGGCCGGCTTCGTTTAGAAGTGTCTATATTTGAGAATTATAAGATTTGTATATGTGGAAACAATTATTGGTGTTTGTGCCAGGTGTGGAATGGTGTAGTGGGCTGCACACTAGTCTGGAGAACTAGAGGTCCACGGTTTGATTCCTGGTTCACACATTAATTTTTCTTTTCACAATATCATTATAATATTATAAACATGATCCATTATTGGAACTGTGTTAAAATAACAGTATTGGAAAATGTTAAATAAATTACTTTTAAGAGCCGTAAATGAAAACAAGTGACCAACGTCTTCGGTTTTCTTCCGGAGTAACGCATAATCAGATTTTTTTAACTCTGCAAAATTCACAAATCATGGACCGATTTGAATCATATACCAACATGGACTAGAGCACTTAATAATAATAATAATAATAATAATAATAATAATAATAATAATAATAATAATAATATAATAATAATAACATAAATAATAACAATAAGTATTTCTCTAATTGTATTCATATTACATCGAGGATAACGTTTCGAGGCTCCTTTTGCAGGACACGCCACGGGCGAGAAACTAGGCAAATAAGTAATCAAATTTAGCATATCATAAAACATAAATGTGGGAAACAGAAATTTGGACATTCCATCAGGATACATGGTGGTAGAACACGTTATCCGTAAAGAAGGTAGCCGTCACTCTACAGTGGTGGACCTTAATCTCCCCTTTATTAAGATTTACTAACTAATTAATATCTATGCCACTATCCAACCCGCAGGTTCATGGTTCCACAGACATAAACTCTCCTTCTGCCCCTATCCTCAGCTAATGTTTTCCAAAAACTTCTGTATAAATTGCTTTCCTCAAATCATGGCTAAACATTATTCTCTCACCTCATTCTTGGTCTACTAACTTGACATTTTCCCTCTGGATTTCTTTTAAGAACTCCTATCCACGTCTTTTCATTCCCCATTTGTGGCACGAGACGTAACTCTTGAGATCTTAACTGGCTTCCTATAAAGACCATGTAGCTCGTTGTTACATATCACATGTCTGTTCATTTTCTCTTTTCTCCAAAAATGTTCGTGACAATTTTGTTGATAAATACTCGTTATTTTCCTTCTTCCCTTAAAGCAAGAGTCCATCTTTCGAACCTATATAAGTAATAGAATAAGAGGTTTACATATTTTCAGTTTAACGTTTAAAGGAAAGAATTGGGACTATTATGATTTACTAGACGAAGTTAATTTAGTTGTGCTTATATCCCTACAGATGTCATGTCATATCTACCCAAGCAGCAACTAAGTTATCATTAGGGTGTTGAAGTCCTCTTAATTCAGGCTTATGCTTCCGAAAATCTTGAGCTCGTGACCCACGGCTTAAAGCCACTTCCAGAGGACTTGTTACTTGGATTATTCCATCCTAAGAATCAATGGACCACCGGCAGGGTTTGAATCTGCGAACCGCGCGGAACATTATCACTAGCCCAACACGGTCGACAGACCGACTTGCAGCTAATATGATTGCAGGACATTTATTATGAACCCTTCTATGCACAGATAACAGGTGCCATACAGTGGAAAATACTAAAAAAAAACTGGTTCTCCAAGTTGGGGGATGGAATTTACGGCATAAGAAACACTCAAGTATGTATTGCGAGGGAAAAAAATAGAATGTCAAAGATTCATTCTGTTGTTATTATTAGTATTTATGAACACTCTTTAACAACTATGATTATAAACGTCGCAATTAAAGTTGGCAAGAATGGGCTAACAAATTATTCTCTTTTCAAGTTCTCAGTTCATTTACGTGCCGTAAATGTATACATGTTTAATTCCGATCAGAAAGAACATATTCAGAATTGGTGCGACCTGAAGGATCAATAGAACGTGACAAGATTTGAATATGAAGACCTTGGTACGAGACCCGAGCATGTGACCATTATTCCATCAATATAGACTACAGGGTTGTAACAAAAATGAGGTGAATTAAGAGAAAAAGAATGAAAAAGAGTATATGCACATAACATGCACAATATCAAGGTACATAAAATTGTAAATTAATGTTAGGGTTTGTAGACAAAACAGCGGTTATCATTATATTAACAGCAGATTACACGAGAAAATTGAATATAATTTGCTACTTAAATTAATATGAGGTTCTATTATCCGTAATATGCTTATTATAGAAATATTTTTCTTGAAAAGTTTATTTTGAAAAACATCCTTGTTGCCCAGCGACAACAATACTCATGACATAACAATACTGTAACGTCACGGAGCAATGTCACTGAACGTACAACTGAAAACGTTACTTTGAGTGAAATTAACAAAATATTAACATTTCAGTTTCATCTGTCAACATCAACAGCTTGAGAGTTGTAGCCAGATGAATGTACAACTCTTTCTCCAACAGGTAAATGTTAAATTCCACATGTTTCTTGGTTTAAATGCGTATTAGTTAATATGGTATCACGATATGCTGTAAATTTAAAGCTACTCTTATTGGTCATTATAACAAATTTAACTCTAAAATCATAAATATTCTGTTTTACATTCATTGAGAAAATATGTTTTTATTTTACATTAGATTGTACCTCCGTAGTATATTAAAATCCACGGCCTATCAACAGGCCTTCAAGATCCTAGACCGCTGCAACTTGTACCATTCCACTGATGTAGGTGATATGCGGTCAGACTGTGGAGTCTACATGTCCTATTTACTGCAGCTTCCTAAATTATACATATTTCTCTGTAGACTAAGTACACATTATATATATAGGCATGATAGAAAAATAAATGCCTGGACGGGACTTGAACCCGGATCTCTGAATTGGTACTTAGCGTGATATCCATTACACACCGGGCAAATCCAATACAAACATTTATCTTTCTTATATATATATATGCTACGGTTGCAGTAAAAGACCTGCCCTCGCGCAGAATTACTATGGATGGATATATATATATATATATATATATATATTATATATATATATATATATTATACTCTCCATTATTACTAGATATAGTGAGAACTCGGTCGTCACTGCCATCTGGTAGGTAGCCACTGTATCAAGTAGGCAAATTAAAGAAAATATTTTATTTTATAGCAGTAAAAAAAATCTCTTTAATTTGTCTACTTGGTACAGTGGCTACCTACCAGATGGCAGTGAAGACCGAGTTCTCACTATATCTAGTAATAATGGAGAGTATAATATAATTATATATATATATATATATATATATATATATATATCCATCCATAGTAATTCTGCGCAAGGGCAGGTCTTTCAGTGCAACCGTAGCATATATATTGGATTTGCCCGGTGGTGTAATGGATATCACGCTGAAGTACCAATTCAGAGATCCGGGTTCAAGTCCCGGCCAGGCATATATTTTTCTTATGTCATATTAAGCTTGCATTGCTCAATGTCATAAATTTAACCCATCAACGTGGACATTTAAACATTGCGTTCCCTTCCCAGATGCAGAAGGACGTGTTAAAACGTCAGGACTTTTAAATATCCACATGCAGATTGCCATGTCAACATGCGTGGTACATCTATGATTTCCAAAGCCTATAACTAGGTTGTTTTACATGTTGGAGAACTTATTTTTTGTCACCCTGTTAAGGAAAGATTCCCCTTCATGTTACGACATAATTTATGACAGGGCAAGTGGAATGAGGTGGCTACTTGTAAGTGAAAGGAAATACTTTTTTTTTTCAGCCAGACCCTCTTCTGAACGTATCCTGTGCCTTATTTTTGCCGAAAAAGAATAAATATCTGTAAAGTGTCTCATTGTGTGGTCTCAAACTTTTCTTTTGAAACAATTATCGCAGTCTTTGTGAAACCGTGGCTCATGCCTGTGCAGAAAACCAAGTGTTGTCAGAAGAAAACATTTTAAGTTTGTCAACAAAATTTTAGATGAGATTGATAAACATAGTGATTTAGCGTCTATATCAGATAGTGAGGATAGTTTCTTTGCACTTGACTATACACAACCTCCTCACGATATAAGTGATAGTGACATCTGCTGTGTTGACGAGGGACATATTCAGACACTTGCACATGTTTTGATTGCTAAAGGGCTGGGGGAGTGACCACAGATTTTGTATGGCAAAATATGGACACGTTTAATTTAATACGAGAGACATTCTGTGACATCAGTGGTCCACAGTTCGATGTTTCTGGGGACATTGTTGCTATATTCGAGGAAATATTTGACCATACGTTGTTGAATATTATTGTTGAAGAAACAAATAAATACGCTCTACAATCAATATCAAAATCGACTTTCCGTGAGCAAAGGATATGTATAACCAAGGTAAGATTAGAAATATAATGTAACTAAATATAATTTATTAATAATTTGGTATATATCTAAAATAAGCTCCACATAACAGATAACTACATGGTCTTTATAGGAAGCCTGATATAATAACATAAATTGGGTCACGAATGGGTAATGAAAGACGTGTATGGAAGCTTCTTGTGGGAAAACCAGAGGGAAAACGGCCAGTTGCTAGACCAAGAATGAATGGGAGAATAACATTAAATATGAATTGAGGGAAGTAGATCATACAGGGGATGATTACAACACATTAGCTCAGGATAGGGATGTATGGAGAGCTTATGTCAGCACGGCCATGAACTACAGGTTCGAGAGTGCTAGTGTGTTAGTTAGTTAGTTATCTAAAATAAGTTACTGGGAGAGTAGTTTAAAAATACTACCGCGCAGATGGACTGCATGGACTTTTAAATGACCGCACAGAAGGGAGGAAGCCGGTCTCGTATATATACGTCAAACCGCGCTCAGGGGTTAATTATAACATGTGTATATATACATATATATATATATATATATATATATATATATATATATATATGTTATATTGCAGATTTTCGCGGATATAAGTATGAATAAGAAAGTTTTCCGCGTCTTGGATTTACGTTCGGCCCCTGGCCACTGACTCCGACGTTTCGGCATGATCCCACATGCCATTATCAAGGAATGATAAGTTCGAGTCACAGGTTTAGGTCTTACATAATTAAACAAATAGAGTTATCGCTGTGATCCGTTTCCGAAGACGTACACCCATCCAAGGTTTAGTTCTTATGTAGTTAAACACCTTCAGTTTTCAGTGTGGTCCGTTTCGGAAGCCGTACACCTATCCAAGCGTCGACCACGCTCCTTGTTGCCCAACCGTGGTTTTCTTCATATCTTCTTCGCTGTTCTAGGGATGACATGGTGAGCAGCGAGAGCAGTTTTCCATGTAGAAGGTAATCTTTGGGCATCATCTCGGGTGTTCATTTCATCATTTCATATGTTGCACCAGAGTTGATGTAGGTTCTTGAAACAGAGGGGTCACAAGATCGACCTCACAGGATCTAGAACGTTGGCTAAAATAGATCATGAAAAATCAAGAATCTACAGACAAGCAATAGAGATTGAAAAAAGGCCACATTCTATGAACACCCGAGATGATGCCCAAAGATTACCATCTACATGGAAAACTGCTCTCGCTGCTCACCATGTCATCCCTAGAACAGCGAAGAAGATACGAAGAAAACCACGGTTGGGCAACATGGATCGTGGTCGACGCTTGGATGGGTGTATGGCTTCCGAAACGGACCACACTGAAACTGAAGGTGTTTTAACTACATAAGAACTAAACCTTGGATGGGTGTACGGCTTCGGAAACGGACCACACTGAAAACTGAAGGTGTTTAACTACATAAGAACTAAACCGGTGTGTACGGCTTCGGAAACGGACCACACTGAAAATTGAAGGTGTTTAACTACATAAGAACTAAACCTTGGATGGGTGTACGTCTTCGGAAACGGACCACAACGAAAACTCTATTTGTTTAATTATATAAGACCTAAACCTGTGACTCGAACTTATCATTCCTTGATAATGGCATGTGGGATCATGCCGAAACGTCGGAGTCAGTGGCCAGGGGCCGAACGTGAATCCAAGACGCGAAAAACCGAAGAAAACTTTCATGTTCATATACATATATATATACTACCTAATATCCGGCATGCGCTGCTACACCTAAATAAATTATGTGTTTCTCATTTAGTTGGATAAGTAAAAGGAAAAATCAATATAAATTTATATCGTTATTCTTTTTAGATACCCCGTGTTGATTACCCGGCGTTGTCAATTGAATCTACGCGTCCCGATGTACTTGATACAAATGAGTTGAAAGACAACATTCGTTATTTTGAGTTATCCATAAAAGAATACACGCCGTGCGCTGCTATATGCTTGCCCGGGAATCTACTTATCCCGATTTTCTTGGCATCAATAAAAGTAAAAAATGGTTATTTGAGTTATCCTTAAAAGACAAACGTATGCTGTCGCAGAATTTTCTGTAGATTGATTTGAGATATTCATTCTGTGTACAATAATGTTGTGTATTTGTCATGGTTCAGGTACCGTAAGTCATTTGCGTTTACAAAAAGCGACATTTTTAAGTGTGAAGAGCTTGAGCTTTAAAACTCTCTTATAACTTATAACGTTCCCGGAAAATCCTGAACATTTTGCAAAAAGCCTCATGACAATTGGATGAATGGTATGACAGCACACGGTAATCTACTTGACATCAATGGAGGATAAAAATGGCTATTGTGTGTCATCTGTAAAAGATAAACATATGCTGTCGCGGAGTTGATTTATATGATTTAGTCGATGACTGCTGAAGGTGTCAGATCACAATGTTTGTCACTTCTCTAATACTTTTAAATTCATATTAAAGTTATGTAATATTGGAGCTTCTTAATCAAGTTTAATAGTTTAGTTAAGGACGACTGACTTACCAGGTAATATCTCTATTACCAACATGTAATGAGGAAGGTAAAGGAGGAACAGTTCATTCCCCAGTAGTAACAGGTTGCCAGATTATTCAACAACTACTGTAGGTGCCGGATCATTTAAAAAACACAGTATTTACCAGCGCTCCCCTCCCACTCGAGTAACGCAACACGTGGCACAGGAAGTGGCAATATAGAAAGATAATTGATAGCACATTCCTAGCATATTTTCCGTGTGCAGATTTAACTTGGATGAATAATATATAACAGTGAGCTGCATGATATTTATAGCAGACCAGATATAATAAAAGAGTTAGGTCTCATAGACCATAATGGGCAGGACATGTGGCACAAATGGGTATAGAAGAGGGGCGTGGAGAAAAACCACAGGGAGAACACCTAGTTAGTAGACCAAGAATGAGGTGCGAAAATAATATTAACCATGATTTGAGGGAAGTAGATTATACAGAGGATGATTGGAAAACATTAGCTAAGGATAGAGATGTATGGAGATGTTATATCCGAGCGGCCATGAACCTATTGGTTCCATAGTGCCAGTGAGTTAGTTATGTTTTCAAAACACATTAAAAAGTGATTTTACAGGAAGTGAAAAGTGAATACACAAGGTTTTATAAGAATATCGTGCTATTATCACATTCACCTCTGATACAGAAGTTAGTTTTTTAGGTTAGAAAAGATAACATCAAAATGATCGTCATATTAAATTGATCATTAAAATCTGCTGTGCATATTATTTTTTAATAAAAAATATGAGTTTGGAAGAATACATTTTTGTAAGTTTTGTGATAATTTAAAATGGAAGTAATACATTTTCCTCCAACCTCTAATAACGTAAATGTAACATTTTTTTTATAGATTTCTAAGAAAATTGAGTGCTCTATTTAATCAAATAAACCTTATGTTTTCATTAAATTGTGAAAATAATTATATGTAGAGGCGATTAAAGTTATTTCCCGAAATGTTATTAAAATTCCCTAATTAGTTATTAATTTGATTTTGATATGACGTCATTAGGGTAGTGACCCCTATCAGTTGAAAATGAGACTTCAAGGTGGGCGGACACCGACCTGTTGAGGTAAGTCTTTTAATATTGCTAAATGCCAATCACATTGTATAACATTGGATGAACACACAATATTTCTATATTAAATTAATGTTGGAAAGTAAACAATACAAGGTACTGTATAACATCGTTATTTCCCTATTAAATTATTGTATAACGTATGTTAATGCATAGCTAATCACTATCGGCCACGTGCGAAGATATTTTGTGCCGTTGAAAGAAGGATGGATTGGAAATCCGCCTTGAGATCGGAATGAGCCTTAAATTTTTGTATGGATGATTATTTAAATTTCCTCTCTCAATTTTTATTACATTTTACTGTATTATCTTACGGCTTGTTGGAATAATTTTCTGATACGCGAAATGAAAACACTATTCCTACTTTAGGGGAAGCTTACTTTAAAACTTTTTCATAATTGTCTTCGCTAGCACTGTCAGTCATTTATGTGTGTGTTTATGGTACCGACCTTTTTCAGGTCATGACCCAATCTTTTATGTGCTTATAGGTAGGTGCGTTGCAATTTAAATTTGTGCTTATGAGAGTGCTCCGCTCTTAGCTTTGCTTGTTGAATGTAGTGTCTTGTAGTATCTCGTCATCTGAAGTTTTCTGATGTTGAACTTAAGCTTTGCGATCATAAATTATGTCCTTGAAGTTTTCTTCTTTTTGTCGTGTTATTTGCTTGAAGCTATTTACAAAGGATATAGTGGATTGGAGAAGTTGTGGGATTGTGGTCAGGAGTAAGTTGTCAGGCTTAGGATCGATAATTGTGATGGAGGATAGTTGTTATTTTCTGTAGTTTTAGGTGTTCTTGTAATTTCTGATTTTCTTGTAGATGCTGGTTTTCTTGATGTTGTAGATTGTGTTCTTCTTGTTGTGTTTGTTGTCTCAGTTTCAGATATTTCTGGAAAACAGAGCGTTTCAGATAACTCGCTACATGCTCTTGGTTGCTGTTGAAACATTTTGTTGTCTTCTGGATACACTCAGATATCTTGTGTTCTCCTGAGCACCGTACACATCTTGTCGTTCTGAAGCAGAACTCCCCGATGTGCCCGAAGCCCTGGCAATTGAAGTACTGTTGGTTTCTTATATTGTTCCAATCTATAGTTCCGTAGGTCTTTATCTAGTCTTGATTTGAGATCTTCTGTTCTGTGGAACGTTAGGATATGGACTGGTAGTTAAATCCTCTCCTTACGTCGTGTTGTGTGACTTGTTTTCTATACTTCTTACTTCTATTAGTGGCAACTTCCTACCCGCAAGTTCTTCACATATACCTGCGACTGTGATGGAGCTGGGAAGCCCTTTCATTACTATCTTGAAGATAGGAGGTTTGCCGTAGCCATGAGTGTAAAACTGTGTCTTCGACTCCTTTAGGTGCTTATAGGCGTGATCATAGGCTCTTTTAGCTGAACTCCTGATGGTTAGCGTTCCTTGGTTGTATCGCATTGATACTTCTTTTTTGTTTCCTGCAGTGATGCATTCTAGTTTGTATGGTGTTATGTCTTTAGTGTTAACCACTATTGGAGGTGGTATTTCTTCCTTGTCAGAGTTGAGTGAGTCAGACATATTTCTTGTTTCTATTGGTGTAGATGGTTTCCGATTGTAAGTCCTTCTGGCAGTGTGACGTGCCGGCGGGTGAGAGTATCCCTCTTCATCCATGTCATTCTGTTCAGCAGAGTTCTTCATGCAGTGTAGTTTAATCACCGTAAACCAGTTTAAGGCGTTTAAAGAGACTATCGTGTATGGGGCCATCGGTCAGTTAACTCGTTTTAGAGCGGGCGCGAACAACCGCGTTTATATTCGGCGCCTAAATATTGTGTTGGCTTAGTATGTCTTGGATATCATAGATGGCATGTAAATGTACATTTTGTATTCCCGTTTGACACGTTTAACCTTGGTGAATCCCCTTTTATTTTTAAAACAAAAACATGGAATTCGTTCACCCAAACCTGCCTCCAGGCTCCAATGCAGTCGTATATGTTTCTCGTTATCGCGCCTGTTGTTTGTGCGTGAGTGAAACCACGTGAAACAAAAATATCTCACTGAAGAAGAATTAGTGAATATTTTGTATAATGATGATTCAGGTGATGAACTGATTCCTGAATTAGGAGATTCACAAAGTGAAAGTGAAGATGAACTTCACTTCTTGAAATTGATACGCCGATACCATGTGATGTCAATCACCCAAGTTATTTCACCATCAAATCCTACTAGGATATCTCCTTTAGGTATGTACAAAATGTGAATTTTCTAGGACTACTAGTTTGTGAATAATGGTCCATTTTCTGAAGTGCCACGAAAAGGGTAACTGGGGTATTTAAATGGCTGGCCTGTGGGTTTAAATGCCCTGCTCAGGGCCTGGTACTGAATGTGGTGTCACTTGAATTTATAGCATTGAATGAATCTTTGCTTCAGCCAATGAGAAAGCAGAAACGAACAGGATTGTCGCAATACTACCTTATATTTAAAATATTTGAAAAAAATATGTTAAAAGTCACAATAGGTGTAAAATGTTAAATCAAAATTTAACTTATTGAAGTTTAAATGGTTAGAAACCGGCGCGAAAATATTGAATATGGTTTGCTCTCTTTATTCTAGTAGGTAATATGGCGGCTGGGGATTTAGTTTGATCCGACCAATCAGGAGGCATTGACCTCTGATCCTGCTGACCAATCAGGCGAGGAGATTAAAAAGGCGGAATGTTTGGAATGTTCATTGGAAGAAATGAAGTGACTCGCGGTATGTTTTGTACTAGGTTATTTAATAATATTTGTGCATCCAGTTGGATAGAGTAGGATAATTATGTAAATATGAGAACTCTTTATTTGTATATTTCATATTGCTCAAGTACAGAACGTACTGAAAATTGTAGAATCCATTTCAGTGAAGTACTTGAACTATTGAGTTCTACTAGCCAAGTGTCTCCCACCATGCTCTCGTGTTTACATTACATTATACACACTTTTTCCTGTTACATTTATTTTTCTCCTTTCTCTACTCCTTTCCTTTTTCCTCTTCCTTTTGTTATTTTTTTCTGCCTTTTTTTCCTTCTTCCTCTTCTAATTTCTCTTATCCTTTTTCATTCTTAATTCTCTTTTTTTCTATTTTCTCTTCTTGTCTTCATTTTCCTTATTCTATTCATTTTCATTTTACTTTTCTTATCCTTCTTCCTTTTCTTTTCTCTATTTATTTCTCTTATCCTTTTTCGTCTTCTTTTTTCTTTTTCTATTTTCTCCTCATGTTTTTCAATATTCTTCCTCCCTTCTTTTCCTTTTTACTTTTCTTCTTTCTCTTTTCCTTTCTCCTTTTTTCTTGTTAGTTTCCTTCTTCCGTTTCTCTCTCAGGTAATTATTCAAACCATTCATCAATAAAACGTGTGTCTTTTCCGTTTTTTTATAATTTATGCTCAGCTCGCAGATCACTACAATCCCCAAGATTTGTAACAGAGAGAAGAAAAATATACTTAATTTATTACACACAACACTGGTCGACGAGAGGCTACTGATGATGGAGATATAGCTCCGAACTGCAGTCTAGAAGAATAAAGGATATGAGGCGAGGTATTAAAAATATCAATTTATTTCTGATCTACTTATAATAATAGTAATGGCAGAAAATAAAAATTATTTCGGAAAAAGAAATGAATAAAAATAAATAAAATTAATGAAATAATAAAATGAATAAAATAAATTGTTGGAAATTTATCATGTTCTTAAAGGTGTTTAGGAATATAGAGGATTTAAATGAATTATACCGCATAAATATAACAACGTGTAGAGGGGTATTATATAAGCATTTTGAGATAATGAACTAATGGTCTACGAGGGAAAATGAGCGAGTTATAGGGAATCAAACTAAATGACATTTGATACAGATAAATCACATGAGAGCATACTAGGAGAGAAAATTATAACTAAATTACATATCTTAGTATTAATTCCGAGATCCTGATTGCTAATAATTCATCAACAACGTTTATGAAATTTTGGGTTTTCAAATTCCTTAAAATTTCGATCTGAGCAGATGATTGTACTCCACTGAACTGGTTACAGTAGAATTGGTTCAATGTGAGCCTTAGTACAGAGTGAAACACGCGGAATCTGCGCAGTTAACTCGTGGCTTAAGGGTCAAAGTGATGGATTTAAGATTCGAACACTATGGTTCGAATCACAGCAGGCGATTTTTTTCCTTCTTCTTCAGTCCTTTCTTTCCTTCTTTCTTCACAGTGATATGTTGACACTCAAAGTTGTTTAGTATGGTCATGCGCAAACTTCCTATTCTTCGATTGGCGATTACATTAACATCTGTTTACAAGTTACTTCAGTATTAGTTCAGTTGCATAATATGAAAGCGTCATGGAACATCTTTATAGGTCATGCAAGGGATTTAGAACAATATCCTTGACGATAAATCCAGTGGACGAGCCTACGAAGATGGCTGAGTACTGTAAATCCCATGCCAGACACGCGCTAACAAAATAATCTAACTTGTAATACTACGTCTGAGTAATAGATTTATTTAGCCTGGTGGAGTTAAGGCCATGTGGCCTTCTCTTCCACTCACCAGGACAAACACATGTTACATATAAATACAAACAATTACAATAATAATCATACTAAACCATTAATTATCTGTCAAATTGAATAATAATGAAAATAATGTCTAATAATACAATGAAATTAAATAAATTAAAATTAAATTAATGATGGAATGAATACAGAAAGGAATAACAGCTCGAATCTACTATACATAAAAAGAAAAGAAAAAAAATACAAAGAAAGTAATAAACTACAATGAATTAATCTATGCTTTTTATACAAGGCATTAGGTAAACATATTAACGAATCTTAATATATTTTTATTAAATAATGAAAAAACACATTATTAATTTTTAAAAAGTAATATTAGTGATTTGTTTCTGTTAGTAATTTTATTTTAATTTTTTTTCTGATAGATGGTAAAGTTTGACAGTCTCTGACAAAGGGTGGAAGGGAATTCCACGTTCTAGCAAGAGAAATGTAAAAGTTTCGAATAATAGGTAGTGTGATGAAGAGGGATATAAAGGACACTGTGCTCAAGGGATCGGGTATCTAACTTATATGTATCAGAGAGTCTAGTGAAGCGGTGTGATAAATAATAAGGTAATGGTGTGTGTAATATGTTATAGAGAAGGCATAGGGAATGGATGGTTCTACGATCTTGTAGACGAAGATATGACAATTGTTCCAGGGATGGTGTAACGTGATCAAATCTACGTATACCACAAATAAAACGTATGCAAGAATTATGAACACGTTGAAGTCTTTGGGTAAGAACAGTATTTAGGTCAGTAAAAAGTATCACAATAATCAAAATGGGGCATTGCAAGTGTTTCTACTAACATTTCCTTGGAGCAAACGGTAAACAATTTCTTATACGATTTAATGAGTGTATTATTGAGAAGATAGTTTTTCAAATGTTATTTATTTGTTTATTGCAAATTAAATGTTTATTCATAAATACTCCTAGATTTTTTACTGTCTCACTCTAAGGGATCTGAACCCCATTAAGTGACACATGCAATCCTGCATTTGTGTTAATTGAGGACAATAGTCTCTGATGGCCCATAATGATTGCTTGTGTCTTTCTAGGATTTAATTGAAGTCCATATTTCTATGTCCACGCCGTTAGCGAGTCAAGGTCCTCATTAATTTTGATTACCGCGTCATTTAAAGAATATTTGTCTGAGTGAAAGTAGATCTGTACGTCGTCCGTAAATAAATGATGTTTGCATTGTTTTAGGGAGTCAGATATGTAATTTATATAGATTGAAAAAAGCAAGGGCCGCACACCGAGCCTGTGGAACTACATTTGCTTTACGGTAGGTCCAAGAAGAGCGTAATGTAGAATTTCCTACAACATATTGCTGGCGCTCACGAAGGTAGGAGTTGAACCATTGCGTGACACTGTCAGAAAGTGAGAGGTTTTTTAGTTTAAGCAATAATAAGTCCATGTCTACCGTGTCAAATGCTTTACTACAGTCAAGTAGTTTAAGAATAGTAAGTTTTCGATTATCAGATGCTTCGCGTATGTCTTCACATATATTTGGTAGAGCAGTATTTGTATTGTGTCCTGTCCTGAAGCCTGATTGGTATTGATCTAAATGGTCGTGTTCAGTTAGGTAGTCAGTCAGTTGTTTATGGACTAATGGTTCCAAAGCTTTTGAAAGGGTAGGTAGAATACTAATGGGTCGAAAATCGTTAGGAGTTAAGGGAGTTTTTACTTTCGGGAGTGGGCGTACAATTGCTTGCTTCCATAATGTGGGATATATAGAGGTTTGTAGTGAGGAGTTGAAAACATGAGTTATGGTAGGTAGTATAACGTCGATTATTTTGTTAAGTGGAGTGATATTTATACGGTCAGTACCTTCTGCTTTTGCTTTTATGTAAATGTTCTCTGTCTGATGGATTTGTCAATAGTAGTTCACTTATTGTCTGCGTTTTGTCTTTAGGAGTAAAGAATGTGCTTGTAAAATGGTTATTAAGTGTGTTCAGGGAAACAGGTAGTTTTTCTATCTGTGTGTCTTTCCTTCCTACACCCATTTTATTCAGATTTTTCCAAATATCTGGGTTATTGTTATTAGGTTCAGTAAGGCTGTATAGATGTCTAAGTTTGGCGTTTCTGATAGTTTGTGTAGTCTTGTTACGTAACCGTTTATAGTGATTGAGATTTATGTCAGTTTTGTCGACTCTATATTTCCGATATGCTGCGTCTCTTTCAGTCATCAGTCACGAATGTTAGCAGACATCCAGGGAGCAGGGTGTCGTTTCACTAATTTAGTTTTCAGTGGGGCGTGTCTGCCATATAGTTGTAATACTAGGTTAATTAATGCTTCAACTTTTTCGTCAACAGGATGCAGCGTTCATATAGTATGCCAGGGTAATTTTATAGCGTCTTCAAGTAGAGCTGCATTGATTATATGGTTTAGGTCTCTATATATGATAGTCTTAAGAGTTAGTTTTAGGGCACTGCAACGAATATGCTAAGAATATAATATCATGTGCTGATATTCCGGGAGCTGACAGTTGCCCGTGGGTTAGTACTCTGTCTGGATTATTAGTAGCAATTAAGTCAAGTGAAGTCTCAGAGTGATTGGTACAGTCAGTTGTAAATTTTAGTGAGAAGGAACGTGTTGCTATTACATTATTAACAATAGTTCTTAATTTTTATATCTTGTACCTTTGCATCCTGTAGTTTTAAAATTGTAAGGTGACGTGGATGTAAATAATTAAATAATTTTGAAGTATATTGTTTTATATAACTCAATTCCTCTCACAGTTTCGAAGTTAAAGGAGAAACTGTTCACAGTTAAATTTGGGAGACAATTTTTAATGTTCACATCACTAATTGGATATTGGAATATTAATAAAGGAAGAACACACATATATATATATATATATATATTGTCCATCGCTGTGGTCTCGAGGTAGCGTGCTGATTTGTCATGCAGCGGGCCCGGGTTCGATCCCCGGTCTGGGCAGTTTTTCTGGGTGAGGTTTTATCGGGGTTTTTCCTCACCTGTAAGACAAATGTCAGGAAAACTTTAAGGCCCAAACGGTCCCCGAAATCATATGGCCATCATCATCATCCTTCACCGGTGTGGAAAGCTACGGGAAGCTACCGCACCTACAATTCCCTAGTAAAGCTGCAAGCATAGCATGAAAATGCTCTGATTGCAGTAAAGAACCTGCCTATGGGCAGAATTACTATGGATGGATATTTATATTTTTTAGGATTACATGAAAGAGGAAGAAAAATAAAACTTTGTCTTAGTTGTTAGCAATGTTTCATACAAATAAATAAAACTCCAACCAAAATCCTTGAAAAATAAATGCAAGCCGGGTTAAATATACTCACTGAGAAAAATCACTAAATCACGTTTATATGATTCATTAATAAACCAACACACAAAACATATCATTGACACAATATTATCCGAAAATAATAACGCAGTTGAGACTTCCACTTTACCATCCCTATTGAAATCCCATTTAATTATTTTGTGGAGATATAGTAAGTTGTTAGTAAAAATTCCATTTTTAAATTTAAATATTTGACCAGCCTTATTGGCTAGTGGTCAGATCTTCTAACTACGGTTCAATGGGTCCCGGGTTTGATTCCCAGTCAGACCACAGGATTTTTTTCTTAAAGGAAATTATTTATATGGTCGCATATGGTTGGGTTTAGGTTAAGTTTAGTTTTATGGACTCTCCTGGTGCTTCATTATCATTCGTTACCAATCATATCTTCGGGCTAACGTAACTCTGCCTTCCAGGCGCCCCAAATTAAGAAGTGCATTACAATTCCACCATGTTAGAAATATCATAAGGACAACCTGGTGGCATTGGTATATATATTGAAAAACTGTGTCGGTAAACTTTGAACATATTAGTAAAATGAATGGGAAAACATTCAATAAAGACAGCGAACTCGAGTACTGGCAAACAGATGCAATCGTGGGGAAAATAACTGAGAAGAATAAAAGTAATGATGAAGAGAGTGGTCATGAAGTTTACCAAATGGAACATGGAGACGACAGGTCAGATGTAGAATTGGAAGACAGTTAAAAATTTATATTAAATGTGAAATTTAGTGCTTATTTAAAACTTTGACAGACGGTCATCGTTTATAAAAGATACCGTGTACATATGTAGTGAATATACCTTGTCCGTGGATAAACAGGAGCGTATATTATTTAATAATTAATCTGCGATTTAAAAAAATACCAGTGACTGTATTTTCACTAGGGGCGTGTTAGCAATGGCATGTGGTCTTATTTCTAATGGCCAGGCAGTTATCTGGTGAATGCAAGACTCGCATTTATGCCCGTTACAAATTCCATTGGTCAGGATCCCTTGCTATGGCTATACAGTTATGCTGACTTGCCGATATACATCTGATTTATGGTGCAGCACAAGGTAATGGTGTAAGAGCTGCTGCCATGTACGCGGAGCGGTATCGGGATAGACGCCATCCTCAGCGAATGACCTTCGAGTCTGTTGATAGGCGTTTGCGGGAATATGGGACCGTTGAAGGTAAAAGAGTAGACGCCGGTGCAAGACGTGTACGCCGCACTGCAGATTTTGAAGAAAATGTTCTTCATAGGGTGAAAGAGGGACCACCTTCTAGAACTCGTGCTACCGGACGTATAATGGGTACAAATCATCAAAGTGTATGGGAAGTCCTGCATGAAGACCAGCTCTATCTCTTTCATCTGCAAGAATTACAAGTCCTACAGCCACTGGACTTCGCTCAACGTGCCCAATTTTGTAATTGAGCTTTGCTGCAGCCACCGCACTTTTTTTCCTCGGTATTATTCACTGATGAGGCAGTATTTAATAGGGATGGCCTGGTTGTGAACTCGAAGAACAGTAATGTGCGGGATTAAGAAAATTCTCATGCCATCTTCCAGAGGAGTCACCAGAAGAGATTTATGGTTAGGCATAATTTCTGACCACATCATTGGCCCCTACTTTGTTCTCCAGAGATTAAATGGTATCATATATAAGACTTTTCAGAGCACGTCCTACCTACATTACTAGAAGAAGTTCCTCTCCACATCAGGATAATCTTGTGGCTTCAGCACGATGGAGCTCCTCCCCACTTCTTGCGGAATGTGCAAAATCATTAGGATGGAGTGTATCGGGGCCGTCTCCACCTCGCTCTCCAGATCTCACTCCACTTCATTATTCTGAAAACACTGGTGTATGCGACCCCTGTTGATAGAGATGATCTGTTAGTTGCACGCATAATCGCAGCATGTGATGTGATCCGTGAGACACCTGGTATCTTGAACGGGGTACGAGAAGCCTTTCGTCGCCGATGTCGTCTGTGTTGTGAGAATGGAAGTCGCGAATTTGAACAATCTCTTTAATGAATCTGCAGGTGCTTTACTTTTTCTGGTTTACTCAAATGCATTGCTTTTATTTCCCAATAACATTATGTATGCCATGTGTACATACGCTATACCTCAATCCAACCATAGTAATTCTGCCCGAAGGCAGGTCTTTCACTACAATCATAGCATTTTCAGGCTATGCTTGCAGCTTTACTAGGGAATTATATGTGTGGTAGTTTCCCGTTGCTTTCCACACCGGTGAAGGATGGTGATGATAATGATAAGGATCATGATGACGATGATGGCCATATGATTTCGGGGACCGTTTGGGCCTTAAAGTTTTCCTGACATTTGTACGCTATACCTCTTCATGTTATTAATGACTGCACTATCATTTATCTAAGTACATAAGTATTGTACAGTACAATTATATATTTTATTTGCGAAACCTATTGCACTCTACAGTAATCGTATTTTATTATTACAAACTTTCAAATAATTGTCTGTACAATACGTACATTGATAGCTTTGTACTGCGCCGACATTCCACTGCTGTATTCTGTAAAATAATGAATAAACAATTAAACCAGAAGTAAATCTACGCACGTAAGTAATTCACAGTACGTACTTAATAAAGGAGAAAGAAAAGAAGTGTACACGTACTGTAGGGAGTTTCGAACGTGATGCATAAATCTTACGTTTGCGTCGGTATTAGACTGTTATAACCACTGAGCTAGAGGCACATGCCTGTTGCAAGTTACAGTCTCTGTATCGTGCTATGTCCATTTTAATTTGAAATAATCAGTGGCATATAAACCATTTTACAAATTGGATCATATCTTGGGCATTTTTATTCGTAGACCATTAGTTCATTAACTCAAAATGCTTATATAATACCCTTCTATACGTAGTTAAATGTATGCGGTATAATTCATTTACATTCTGTATAAATGTTGTATCTACTAGTTGGCAGAGCTGTCGATAATGTGATAATGCTGTCATCTGGAGACAGTTTTGTGAACTAAAAAATCAATACATTGCTTTTTTAAGCTATGGTTTATTATACAGCGTGTCGCGCCAGACGTGACGCGAGCTCGCATTACGCTCGGCGTGAGGCTGGTTTCACATAGAGCGCATAGCGTCCATCGCTTGTGTTAAGGAATTGTCGCCAGATGGCACCACATAAATGGAAAATCGAAATGACCAATGTTCATAATAAATTCCCAAACGTGTTTATAAAAAAATTGATGTATACAAATCTGTCCCTGCATAACCTAATGAAATAAATTACATACATACTATTTAGTAAACTATAAATCAATCTGATGTACACTAAACTGACCCATCGGAACCTAACAAAATGAAGTGATTGAACATTATTTCTTAAAATATGGTTTGGAATTATATGCAAATGTTGGTCATTCACACATATGTCCTGCCATCAGGTGGATTTAATTTTATAAGCGTTCACGTATGCCAACTTCAATTCTAAAGAACTTTGAAAAATAATTGAGAGGCAAAGTCATAATTTGTGTACATAGATAAATATGTAAAAATCTTTATAAAAAAGTTTCAAGTATCGTTGCAAAACTTTTAAAATAGTACGACATATTAGTAGAGAAGAAAAAGTACATAGAGCAACAGCATCATATGAATGTTGTATGGAAAATAATAGAGCAAATTATTCTTTAGTTCTTAAATTAACGTATGGTTGATGATAATACCAAATGTTATAATATTCAGATATTCGCCTGAGCAGTTTTATCAGGTTTTAAATTTAATAGGAGATGAGATTTATATACATCCATAATATCCTTAAGATGAAATACAATATTTACAGCTGTTATTTATTTACCAAGTTCAAGCCACAATAACTCTTTTTTCTGTATATTTCTGTACTCCTTCATGCTCATGTTGTACAGAACTCGATGATTTGCAACAAACGTTCATCGTTAAAATTGGTAAGTTACAAAACAAGCGCTGTTTTTCCGACATTTTATCATAAAATCTTCATTTGTTTTTAGCATTTACACCAATGAGTACGGATAATAGCTTCTATATTCTTTGTTTGCGCTGGCATTCAAGTGATGCTATAGTTTACCTAAAAACGCAAAGCGCTGGCGCGAAAAAAATTGCGCTGACATGTCGCGTCGTGTATTTGAATCACTTGAATCCGGGACGCAATTTTCCAACGCAAACAAAGAATATAGAAGCTATTATCCGTACTCATTGGTGTACTTGCTAAAAACAAACAGCGCTTATTTTGTAATTTTACCAATTTTAACGACCAAAGTTTGATAGTTTGTTGCAAATCATCGAGTTCTATACAATGTGTAAGCATGAATAAGTATAAAGATGTACAGGAAAAATAATTATTGTAGCTTGAAATTAGTCAAGAAATAAATAAAAGCTGTAAATTGTGTATCGTGTCTTATATTATGGATGTACATAAACTTCGTCATCTATTAAATTCAAAACCTGATAAAGCTGCTCAGGCGAAAATCTGAAGTATTTTAAAATTTGGTGTTATCATCAACCATACGTTTGTTTATGAACTAAACAATAATTTATTCTATAATTTTCCATACAACCTTCATATGATGCTGTCGCTCTAGGTACTTTATCCGTCTTTACTAATATTTCGTACTACTTTAAACGTTTTGCGACGATACTTAAAACTTTTTTTTATAAAGGATTATATGTTTATCTATAAGATGTTAATTATATATTTTTTTACCTGGTAAGCCAGTCGTCCTCACGTTATTTATTAAACTTCTGCAAGCTATTCTAATATGGAGGCCTTTCGAAAACAATGATTCATCTTCTGCATTTTAACTGCAACAGTTCCAGTTAAAACGCAGAATATAAAACATTGTTTTCGAAATGCCTCCACATTAGAATAACTTGAATAAGTTTAATAAATTACGTGAGGACGACTGACTTACCAGGTAAAAAAATATATAATTAACATCTTATTACAAAACCTCAACGGTGCTTTAACATGGATTACGAAACTATTACTTACTTACTCACTGGCACTATCGAACCCGTAGGTTCATGGCCGCGCAGACATAAGCTCTCCATACATCCCTGTCCTGAGCTAATGCTTTCCAATCATTCCCTGTATAATATACTTCCCTCAAATCATAGGTAATGTTATTCTCCCACCTCATTCTTGGTCTACCAATTGGGTGTTTTCCCTCTGGCATCCCTACAAGTCTTTCATTCCCCATATGTGCAACATGTCCTGCCCATCGCAGTCTACGAGACTTAACTGTTCTTATTTTATCTGGTTTCCTATAAAGACCATGTAGTTTATTGTTATGTAGTCTTCTCCATTCACCTGTCTGTTCATCTCTCTTTGGTCCAAAAATTTTCCTAAGTAATCTCCTTTCCTCCCTTAAAGTAAGAGTCCATGTTTTGCACCCATATAATATAACTGGTAGAATAATAGTTTTATATATTTTCAGTTTAACGATTTTGAAAGGAGTTGGGACATCAAGAGCCTCTGCAATGCATAATAGCATGCATTTCCAGAATTGAGCCTATGTTTAATCTCTTTGTGCATCTCATTCCTATTTGTGATTATTGTTCCTAGGTATTTGAATTCAGCCACTTCCTCAAAATTTCCCTCATTTGTTATTAGCTGTCTATTTCCATTATATAATGCATTTCTACGTGTGACCATATATTTAGTTATATTGATATTTATTTCCAGTCCTAATTTCTTAGTGTTACTCAATAGTGTGTGCGTGTTGTCCTTTAGTATCTCTTCTATCGGCCAACAATACTACATCATCAGCATAAACTAACAGCTTATTAATACCATTGAGTTGTAAGCCTTCCTCATTCTCTAAAGATTTAATGACATGCTCTAGTACAAAATTAAATAGTAGAGGAGATAGTGCATCTCCTTGCTTCAACCCATTCCTGATTTCAAAAGTGTCCGAAAACCGTTTGCCTACACGCACCCGACTCTTTGTGCCATTTAGACACATTCGTATAAGTCTAACTACCTTTTTAGAAATTCCGAACTCAAGCAGGATACTATATAACTTCTCCCTCTTAATTGAATCATATGCTTTTTTGAAGTCTACATATAGCTGATATACAGTACCATTATATTCCCATTTCTTTTCTAAAATCTGTCTTACACTAAAAATCTGATCTGTTGTAGACTTGTTTCTTCTAAATGCACATTGATGATCTCCTATAATCTCATCAATATAGGGAGTAAGTCTGCTTACCTAATATATATTTGTAAGAATTTTGTACGATGTTGAAAGTAATGAGATGCCCCTGTAGTTGTTGCAATCAGTTTCATCTCCTTTCTTATAAATTGGTACGATAATTGATTCCTTCCATTCATCTGGAAGAGCTTCTTTTTCCCAAATCATAATAAGCAACCAGCGTATCTTGTCCATCAATTTTTCTCCCCCTGATTTTATCAGTTCTGCTGGGATCTCATCTGAACCGGATGCTTTATACATCTTCAATTTTTCAATCGCCATTTCAACCTCTAATGCATTTGGTTCTGCAACTAGCATTTCTGCTCTCTGTAAATTATCCTCCTCAATGTCCTGTTCTGTATGTATATTTAATAGATGATTAAAGTAACTTTTCCATCTATTTAACATACTCCTGGAATCTGCAATCATATCCCCATTTTCATTTAGAATTATGTTTGTTCTAGCCTGAAACCCTATCTTCTCTATACTAATTCCCTGATATAATTCTCTAATGTTCCTATTTTTTGCATTCATTTCAAGATCATTAATCTTCTCTCTCAAATATTCCCTCTTTTTACTCTTTAGTAACTTGGTGGTTTCCCGTCTAATACTACCCAATTGCTCTAAATTTACTTCATTTGGCTCGTGTAACCATTTCATTTTTGCTAGCTTTCTTTTCTTTACAATGTCGGCACATTCCTCATCAAACCACTACATGTTTTGCCTCTTTTTTAAATAACCAATGCTTTCTGATGCTGAGAATTGAATAGTATCTCTTATAGCCTCCCATACTTTATTTTTATCAGTATCTTCTTCGTTTGCCACATTTTCATCTGAAGATTCCAGTACTTCAAATCTATTAGCAATTTTGTTTTGGTATTCTTGCCACATTTCATCATTTTTCAAGTTTTTTAATTCAAATTTTACAGAATCATCTTTAGCATTTGTTCCTCTCATAAGCGATAGCCGTTGTCTGATTTTCACTCTCACCAGATGATGATCCGAATTGCAGTTTGTCCCTCTAACTGATCTAACATTGATGATGCTACTGTGCCAGCGTTTATCCACTAATACATGATCTATCTGGTTCCGAGTTCCTCCATCTGGGGACGTCCAGGTGTATTTATGAATGTCCTTATGCTGAAATGTTTTGCTCTTAACAATGAGATTCTTCGATGTGGCAAATGTGACTAATCTAACCCTGTTGTCTTTACTATCATCATGAAGACTGAATTTGCCAATTGTTGGTTTGAATATATCTTCCCGCCCCACTTTTGCATTAAAATCTCCTAAGACAATTTTCAAGTATTAAATGTTTATTTTATCTATGTACAAAAATTATGACTTTTCTTCTCAATTATTTTTCAAAGTTCTTTAGAAATGAAGTTGGCATACATGAACGCTTATAAAATTAAATCCACTAGATGGCAGGACATATGTGTGAATGACCAACATTTGCATTTAATTCCATAAGATATTTTAAGAAATAAATGTTCAATCACTTCATTTTGTTAGGTTCCGATGGGTCAGTTTAGTGAACATCACATTAGTTTATAGTTTACTAAATAGTATGTATGTAATTTATTTCATTATGTTATACAAGGACAGGTTTGTATACATCCATATTTGTAAACACATTTGGGAATTTATTATGAATGTTGGTCATTTCGATTTCCCATATATATTGTGCCATCTGGCGACAATTACATAAACATGAGTGCTCCATGCCATAGAGAACGAATAGAGTGGCCTCTTTGTGTTAATTTTGGAAGCAATTTTGTACCGCTGCGCCATCTTAAGAAGGAATGGGTACTGCCTGGTACTACTTTAGCCGGTTACGGTGATTCAATCAGGGCTACGGTGACTCAATCGCAAGAAAAGTACCCTATCCATACCATTCTTTAAAAATAAAATTGAAAGCTCAACACAAGCAATGCTACTCTGTGAACAATTCTCGCATGTTTTATTCTTACTCTCTTCTGTAGAAAATTACAAGAACTTTGCCAACTTTTCAGATGTCTTTAACTATATTATTTTGATTTTTTTTTTTCAAAATTCATCAATTAGTAAGTTCACTAAAACAATTTACAAAATTTCATAAGTAAACACTTAAAAAAATTCACATTTAGACGAACATAGTGAATACGGAAAATCAGTATTTATTATAGAGTAATTGAAAATGTTAGACCTATACAACAAAAATATTTGCAAAATTTTTGTAATAATTTTGTGAAGTAAAGATAAAAAAATGTAAAATTGCTTACAAAGTAACATTTCTTGCATTATTTCCGTTAAGATGTATCAAACAGGATTGGATAACGGTATGCTACGGTGGCATCATTTGACGAGCCTGGCCTAATGAGTAATTATATGCTATTTGTTTTTGTGCGTTTTAAGAACTGAAACCACAAAGTAATTTAAGTACAAGTTTTTAAATATTCTTAAAATGAAAATTTATAAATACCTTAGGTTGATAAGTGTGTAGCAAAAATAAATTCAAACTGAAATCTACGCATCATTTCTCTATTCTAACCTACTCATATGTGAATACAAGCACATCAACTCTGTTTACTAATCAGGCTTGTCTTGAATAGTTTGTTTTCTTTTAAAAATGTAATAACATAATTCATTTATTGCCGTGTATTAAAATTAATATTAAAAATAGTATTCATTTTATAGTTACTGCAGGATGTATTCAAGACGAACATAATTTTCTCAACGAAACTTGTGTCACGTACATAGTTAAATATTTAATAATCCAACAATAAACATAATTATTTTATTTTTTTTATAATTAGACTATTTGCACATTTATTTACTAGCTTCCTATTACCCCAAGGGCCTTTCAAGCCCTATAATGAGATCACCTACCTTTACATTTGATTAGAAAATCTAATAATTCATTAGAGAATAAACCATATCATGTATATTCTCCAAGGTGTAACATGTTGAGAATGCACTTGGCCTACCTGTTAGCTGCTGGCTCAACATTCACCTGTGAAAAGAATCCAAATTGTTTGACATTTTAGGCTTAAACATTTATTTAAGCCTAACACAAATGCCTACCTACATTACTACCAGGAAATTGTTGAATAGTTGAAGGTTATGGTAAATTATTTTTGTTAAATGGCTAAAAAGTTTTATTCTCTAAGTAGTTACCAACACTTTATATTAATTTTTTTTGCACATGTTAAATAAATATTATAAAAGGCATAGAAAGTTCTCAACGAGGTAGAAGTAAGGATGAATTGAAATTTACTTCACATTGTTAACATAATTTTAAAATTTGTAATTTAAAATATTTCCTATTATAGTTCAACTAAAAGTTCGTTTTTAATAAAACACAAACACTTTTCTATAATGTACTGGTATGTTCTTGCAATACACTTGTAGATATTCTTGAAGCGCAACTTCATTGCACCTACTGTAGAGACTGAAAAAAAATAAATATATATATGACAAGATAAGAAAAATAAATGCTTTGACGGGATTTGAACCCAGATCTCCGAGTTGATATCTCAGTGCACTACCACTTACACTTACCACTTATATATATGTACATATATACAGATACAGTGAGTTTCACTTGACCTGCAGCCGATAGCGGCAAAAATGATTGCAAGCATTGAGTCATCAACTCATGCTACCCACGCAGTGTCTACGCTAGTGGCAGCAAGTCGAGTGAAACTAAATGTACTTGTCAGTGTCCTTCACAATGAAGGTATCTCTCCAACTCTTAAATAAATATAATTAATTAACTTATACATATATATATATATTGACAATCACACTATTCTAAGTAAATGTTTTATTTAGAATTGCAGTTATGTCAATTTCCCATATTCATGGGCATTGGATAAATAAAACAAGAATTATATATTCCAATTTTCTAAAGGTGTTACTAATCAAAATATTGAATTCCTGATTTATTATCTATGAAAATGGAACATTCACTTAACCTCATAACGAGAAATGTAAAAAAGTGAACTTCAAACAGTGTAATCCTAAACCATTGTGTATGTATTATGTACATGTACTTACATTACTTATTTTAGGAATTCTCACTATGAGGTATATTCATTAGGTAGAATATGTTTATCACTCACCTCATATTGTTCTTCTTATTTGATTATAGACTAGTTTCGGAACATAGTTTCTGTTCCATCTTCAGTAACATCACGACCGTTGTTCTGTCGTCTTGAAGAGTTGTCCTTCTCTCCTTCCATTGGCTGACTGAAAAACCTCGAAACCAGGTCATTCTCACCGGGAATTTCAAAGTTCATTAATTTCTTCTTTTCGCTCTTTTGAATGTAGATCTTTTCCCAAACAGTAAGTTCTTTTGGTTTTTCTATTTGTTTTAATAATTTTGCTTCTTATCGAGACCGATCGGTCCACCAACAGAGGGAAGAAGAAGTGGTTCTTCCGAGCGACATAACACCGGTCAACAACAGTGTACTGAAGATGGGCCTGCTATAGGCCTGAAATCGCGATCTACTTAACAGAATAATGTGAGGAGAGGTAAGAATCTTTTAATTTAATATTGAATTGAACCTCACAGTGATAATTCCTATATAAAAAAAAAGGTTAACTTATACAATATTTTGACAATAGATAGATCGATAGATCCCATCCCCCCGGTTTGATTAATGTCTTTGACATTATTAATACATCATCATCATCATGAACAAATTCGTTTTAGGCCATGTGGCCTGTACGGTAAACCTAGCGAAGATGGTCTTGATCTATCCACCGATGTTTTGGTCTTCCTTGGTCCCTATGTCCATTTGGGGTATATTGGAATGCCAATTTTGGAAGTCTATTTCTTGCCATTCTCCTCAGATGATTTTTCCATTCTTGTTGGTATCTTTGTATATCTTCATTTAAACTTGTTACTCCAAGTTTTCCTCTGATAATTGTGTTCCTTTGGTGATCCAGTCTATTAACTCCTAACAATGATCGTAAGAAGCATATTTGGCTAACTTGAAGTTTATGAGAGTTTCTTTTATTTAAAATCCAAATTTCACTTCCATATTTTAGAGCAGCTTTTGATGTGATGTTATGTAATCTTAGTTTTGTCTCTGTCCTCATCTGTTTACCAAAATGTCTTCGCATTACCCCATTCATTTTATTATATTTTTGTAATTTTGAATCAATGTCACTCTTATACTCTGCAAATACACTTCCTAAGTAAGAGAAATCTCACACTTGTTCTTTAATTTTTCCATCAATCTCAATTTTCACCCGTTGTATGTTTTTTCCACACATTGCCATTGTTTTGGATTTTGAAGTGGAAATTTTCATATTATATTTGCTGGCAATTTTTAATAATTGATACACTGCTATGTGTAAGCTATCTTTGGAAGCTGATAATATTATTTGATCATAAGCATATAATATTGTTTGAATTATTTTATTCCTAGTTATTGAAATTCCACTATTTACTGTTTGTTTCCATTCTTGGACTATTCTGTTAATATATATATTAAATAAAAAATTTAATATAATTAATAATACAATAAAATATTAAATATTTATCTATGTATGCAATGATTTCTTTGAAGATATGTAGATCTGTTGAGTATATGCACGAACGCTTAAATGAACTTCCACTAAATGGTGGAGATATCTATGAAATTGGAATAACCAACATTCAAAAATATGTTTTAAAAAATGGATGTTCACTAACTTCATTTTGTTAGGTTCCGATGGGAAAAGTTAGTGAATACTTCATTAAATAACATGCATGTAAATTATTTAGTTAGGTTAGGCAAGGGTAAATTGGTATACGTCCATGTCTAATACATGATTGGGAATTTATTGCAAAGGGTGGTCATATCGATTTCGTATCTATGTGGTTTCCTCTAGCAATTCTACTCTATAAACTGTTATAAATTTTTGCACATGTTCTGCAGGACTTAGAAAAATTATTAGGAAAGATAAACTGAAGTATATCATTTTTTTGTCACATAAAGGAAACTTTATCCCTAAATTTCTGTTATCTTTTAAGATAAGATTTTATTTTTAGACTTACAGGTTAAACTTCCAAGTTAGTAAAATGAAGGTAGAAGCATTACATCCACTTACCTAAAATTTTATATGTATGTAGACTTCCCAATCACTGTTATAAGAAAATACGCCCATAGGACAGCCTTATCTATTCTGTGAAAGAAATATTGATGAATAATCAATTGAGTTGGTGTTTACTTGAAGAAAATCCATATGTATTAATTAAATAAAAATAAAACTTAGTTTTATTTGATTTTCATATTTAATATATATAATTCAGTGACAGCTGTTTTGGTACTGTACCTTCTTCAGACATGTTAACAAATTATGAATTGTGTTCCAACTGATCTAAGCAACAATACAACAATATTTATATAATTTTTTTTAATTTAACAAAGGGGATTCATTCAAATCAAGTTGAGAATTTAACAGTTTGTTACTACGTTTCAATTTATTTATTTCTACAGCCTCCAAAAGATCTAACTTCTTACCCTTATCACAAACATGTAAAATTTCAAAATTTGGATCGAAACAATGATTAAATTGGAATAGGTGGTTAGCATATTTTGAATATTCTAAATTTCTGTTATATGCTCTCATGTGTTCCTTTATCCGAGAGATGAAAGGTCTACCAGTTTGTCCTATATAGACATTGTCACATGTGCCACACCTCAATTTATATACACCTGACAATTTTTCTTTTGGTTTTATTGTTTTTTATTATATTTTGTAAAGCTTTATTAGTTTTAAATGCCACATTAATGTTCAACTTTTAAAAGTTGTTTTGATATTTTATTTGAAAGTGGGCCTATGTATGACATTACGACATATTTCTTTATGTTTTCTTTGGGTAAAGGAGATACTTTGTTAATTGCTTTTTTATAATGAACTTTCTTAATTAAATATTCTATAATTTTAGGGTCATAGTTATTACTAATAGCTAATTGTTTAATAATATTCAATTCATTATTATATGCCAAGGGTGAAAGAGGGATATTTAAAAGTCTATGAATGTAAGTATTAAAGGCTGCCATCTTATGAGTATATGGGTGAAGGGAAGAACTATGAATAGTGGTATCAGTATGAGATGGTTTGTGAAAGATACCAAACTCAAACTTATTATCAATGTGGCATTTAAAACTAATAAAACTTTACAAAATATAATAAAAAACAATAAAACGAAAATAAAAAAAGAAAAGTTATCAGGTATGTATAAATACAAGTGCGGCACATGTGACAATATCTATACATTTATCTCTCGGATAAAGGAACACATGAGCGCATATAACAGAAATTTAGAATATTCAAAATATGCTAACCACGTATTCTAATTTAACCATTGTTTCGATCCAAATTTTGAAATTTTACTGTTTGTGATAAGGGTATGAAGTTAGATCTTTTGGAGGCTGTAGAAATAAATAAATTGAAATGTAGTAACAAACTGTTAAATTCTCAACTTGATTTGAAAGAATCCCCTTTGTTAAATTTAAAAAAATATTGTTGTATTGTTGCTTAGATTAGTTAGAACACAATTCATAATTTGTTAACATGTCTGAAGAAGGTACAGTGTACCAAAACAGCTGTCACTGAATTATATAATACATATGAAAATCAAATAAAACTTCGTTTTATTTATATTTAATTAATATTGATGAATAAGTACACATATTACAGGCTAAGATGCAAAAAATAATATGAGGTATAAACAAGTTTTTTAAAAGGGATATTACAATTCAAATACAAGCATTATAATGTTACGATGCAAACAAAATGCCAATATACATAATTCACAGTTAGGCCTATTATTTGAAAACACGATTTCGAAAAGTGAACCAAATTTTTTAGAACAAAAAAGTAATATGTAATCATTATCTTACCTTCCATTAGCTGTATTTTCCAGCTTCACTTTATCCTTCAGAATGTAATCAATTTAACAATTACCTTCAATGCATTAACAATATTGTATTATATTCAACCTCAAGCTTCTGTTCGAACAGTACATAACAATTCTGCCGTTGATTGATTTAAATTTAATTCAATTTTACATTTCGATTTATTTGTTCCACAGAGAACCGATTTGTACATCATACGTCTACAATCGATAAAATAATGATGGTGGCGCCGTATTATGATGACCTGAGTACCATGTGGCCAGAAAAATTTTTAAAAATTGTGTCCAAATCTCCATATAATGATTCGCTGGCCTGTTACCTGCCATTTTTTTTTCAAAAGCCCAAGGTTTGTCTTTCGACATTCCTGGTTTCTCTCCTGGCATGGCGTACTTGTAACCCACTTGTGAGGTTGGGGCGTCTGGAAGGCCGGGTTACGTTGCCCCGATGATATGATGGGTGATGATGATGATAATGGTGCGCCAGGAGAGTCCCTAATCCTAAGCTTAACCTAAGATGAATATGAATGATGATGATTGCGATGGCCATATGATTTCGGGGACCGTTTGGGCCTTAAAGTTTTCCTGACATTTGTCTTACAGTGAGGAGAAACCCCGATAAAAACCTCACCCAGAAAAACTGTCCCGACCGGGTATCGAACCCGGGGCCCGCTGCGTGACAAGGCAGCACGCTAATCCGAGACCACAGCGGTGGACTTATCTGACGTTATTACAAGTGTTAAAAGTGTGTAGTGCAAAAGTGGCATATGAATATTATATCGAAAATCGTAATCAACAAATTGTAGACCTCAGCCTCAAATGGTAACTGTACTGACCTATTCTGCAAAAAAATATAAAACCAACCATGGATGTTTTTAATCTGAACTGGAGTAAGTGATCGACAAATAGTGAACTTTTTCCAATGTAGACGAATAAATTAATAAATGTGGTATCTTGACATGTAATATAAAATTATTAGAAAGATGGAGGAAACCAACAACAAGAAAAATTTACAATGAAGAAACATAAAGTGAATTTATTACAAGAAGAAAGTATAAGAAAGTTCTATGCAAATAGATTATTTCAATATATATTACAGAGAGAAATAAATAATAATATAGAAGAGGAATGGAGCAACATCGATTGGGCTCTAAAGAAAGCAGCATATGAAGTTCTAGGATTAAGAAGGAAAAATTGTAAGAAGAGAGGACTAAGAATATGGAATGACGAAATTAAAAGTTATAGAGGAAAAGAAGAAAGCATATTTACAATATTTACAAAAGAAAACTGAAGAAACAAAAGAAATATATTATAACAAAAGAGAGGAAGCAAAGAAAATTGTTAGGAAATCCCACCAAGACAGTTGGGATCGATATGTATCTAATCTAGAACATGATCTACATGGACGACAATGCACTGCTTATAGAACAATTAAATATTTAAATAAATCAGAAAAAGAAGCTGCATATATACCTACATCAATATCAGAACAACATTGGATAGAATATTTCAGAGGCCTGTGGTACAAGAATGAAAACGAAGAAGAACCAAAATGTGAGAATTTGAAAGTAGATAAAATACAACTGGAAGAATCGCTCAAATTAACAAATAATAGAAAAGCTAGCGGACCAGATGACATCAATTCAGAACTAATTAAATATGCAGATATATTCTTTAAATTAAGATTCTTGAATTTTCTTGTTATGTGTTGGGAGAATCATAATATACCAGCAACATGGATGCAAGGTACAGTAAAACCAATTTACAAGAAAGGAGAAAGAAACCAACCATCTAATTACAGAGGCATTACCCTCCTAAATAGTGGATATAAAATCTATGCTAGAATAATAGCAAAACGAATGCAACGAATTACTGAAGTAACACTAGCAGAAGAACAAAACGGGTTCCGAAAAGGAAGATCTTGTACCGATGGAGTATTTGCCTGAATCAGATAATAAACAAAAGACAAGAAAAAACCTAGAAACGCATTTGTTATTTATAGACTTAGATAAAGCATTTGATCGAGTAAACAGGGAAATATTGTGGAATGTCCTAAAAGAAAAAGGCCTCCCTATTCAGATTATAAAAACTGTTAAGAGCTTGTACTATGGAATAAATATTTGTATTGACGCACAGCTGACTAAAAATAAGACATTTTTTTTCAAATAAACTAAGGAGTACAACAAGGGTGTTCACTCTCACCTATATTATTTAATATTTATATGGACGATATCCTAAAAGAATGGAAGAAGGTTTTAACTAATGAAGGAAAATTAATCGATAATAAAGATGGCTCAACTGCACTTCTACTATCTCAATATTTTTCTGTTATATTGTTGTAAACTATAGCTTTTGTTCTGTACTTACCATCATTTTCTAATATTTTAAAACGTTTTAAAACAATTTTTATAACATTATTAGACAATTTTAAAGTATTTATTTAAATATGCAAATCACAATATTATGAGACTGTTGATGCTGCTATTTTCTCCACAGAGTATATTACTTAGTCTATGATTTTTCTATCGCTGTTTTGGGTTATCGCTGGTTGGATCAGCGTTAGGGAGTTATAAGTAAGTGTACACCAATTTTTTAATAAAAGTTTGGTAACTACTATGATGTTTGTGGGTTATCATTCAATGATAACGTTATCGCTGCTACTTCTAACTGCTACCGTGTATTGGCAGTTCTTTGCAGTTTTGAGATAGTGTAAGTGCAGTTTTTCCATAAAGATAAAATAAATATTTTATTATTCGCTGACGATGTTGTACATTTAGCAGAATCTGAAAATGAGCTCCAAATGTTAGCATATAAATTTAAATTAATAGCCAATAGATATAATTGTAAAATATCAATAAAGAAGTCAAAAGTAATGGCATTTATTGGTAAATATGGAATTAGAACAAAAATTGTACTGGATAACAAAATAATAGAACAAATATCACATTTCCAATATTTATGATGTGATATAACTTATAGAGAAAATAAAGATATAGAAAATAAAGTAAATAAATTCCAGGCTATTTGTGGAACCATAAAAAGAACCTTAGGTCGGAAAACAAGGAAAGATACGAAACTTAAATTATATAAAACAATGGTTGTTCCTTTGTTGTTGTATGGAAGTGAAAATTGGATAATGAAATCAAGGGATAAAAGCAGGATACAGACTGCGGAAATGCTGTTTTTACGTAATGTGAAAGGATGCACAAGAGCGGATAGAATAAGGAATGAAACTATACGAGAAGAATTAAATATATATAAAATTGAAGATAAAATCAGCGAAAATAAGAAGAAATGGACAGAACACTTAATGAGACTGAACAACAAAAGAATACCAAAAAGAACCTTCCTGTATAATCCCAGAGGAACAAGAGATGTTGGCCGACCACGTAGTAGATGGACTCCACTTTTAACTTCGCCGGAACAGGCTGCATAGCCTAAACCTTTTGTAGAAGAAGAACAAGAAGAACAACAACTATTTCACTGCACACCGAATCATTAGATTATCGTTAGCGCGGTCACGGCCTCCATTGACGCCACAGTATTCTGTTTTAATTGGTGTACATTTAATGGAATATCGCCGTTTTTTTTTTTTTGTTCATCATCGACAAGGTCATCATCATCATAGTACATTTACGAATTTAGGCCATTTGTTGACCTGTTTCGGCCTCAAGAGAAACACCATCCAGAAGTCTTTTGAGTGGACGTCCTGGTCTTCTTCTTCCTGCAGGTTGATATCTTAACATTAGTTTGGGTATTCTGTGATCTTCCATTCGATGTACATGTTGTATCCATCTTGACTTATAATCAGAAATTTTGTTTTCTGAAGATTCCATGTGTAATTCTTCTAAGATGTCTTCATTTTTTTTTGTGATCTAATAGTGTGTATCCTGCAGTCCTCCGAAGATATCTCATTTCAGCAGATCTAAGTCTCTGTATATCCTTCTGTTTCAATGTCCATACTTCGCTACCATACAAAAGAGTCGGAAGAGCCAGTGTTTTATACACTTTCAGTCTTGAATGCTTTTGGACTAACTGTGGCTTGAAGATAGAATTTATTAACCCTAAAATTCTTAAAAATTTAGATATTTTTGCATTTACATCCTTTTCTTCTTCATATGAGATATTGCATCCTAGATATGTAAAATTATTCACCTGCTCCAAAATTTTATTGTCCAGTACAATTTTACTTCTGACAGGATCTACACCTTGAAATGCCATAATTTTTGTTTTTTCTGTAGATATCTTTAATCCATATTCTTCTGTAATTTTGTTAAGTTCATACAGACCTTTCTGTAGATTATCTTCGGAATTTGCTATTATTATTTGGTCATCTGCAAACAATAGGGTGTTTAATTTTCTATTTTCTGATATTCTTATTCCAAATTTATATGTTTTGTTCCAGCAACATATTACTTCATTGACAAGGTATTGTATTGTATCAAATCTGTTGCTATCTTCCAGTTTCATTAATCTGTGGAAATAAATTATATGTACACATGCCACGTCCTTTAATATGCGTTTATATTTTGTAATTTCTATTACTTGCTAATTGTATTTTTCGTTTAAGAGGATGTATATACAATTCGAAAAAAAAAATTTGTGATTAACTGGTTAGTTAATCCCTAATTGGAACAGCCACTGTTAAGTGTGATTTCAGCTTATCTTTGTTCTATGAAATTCAGTTATGTAATTATTTTAAACTTGACTCTCAATACCTATCAACATAGACCCACCAGTAGACATGTTCTTCAATAATGGCATAAATATATTTTATAACGGCATTTTGTCTATTTCAGCGATTTCTCCGAGGGTAACCATGCAATACAACTTTCTTTTGTGCATTTGGAACTTTTTTCATCATATTGTAGTGTGTAGTTAGCCTGAAGTTTCTATTAGGTCACTTAATTTTTAAAATTCTGTTCCACTGGTAACAACTCTTATTGGGTTGAGGTTGTTTTTACTAACATTTCCTGTTATCCTAAATGTTTTGTAAAATATGCTTCATGGAACGTTGTTTACAGTTCTTAAATAATGGAAAATGTGGGGATTCTAACCCAGCATGCCACAAGCATAAGATTAAATGAAAAAACCGAAGAACACATTATATTGCTGCATATTTTAATAATTATCTGATATATATATATATATATATATATATATATATATTGATTTTTCCCCCACAAGGAATCACAAAAATGCCTTGAAACAAAGTAAGAAGTTGGGCTCAGGAAAATAGCAGTTTAGCTTTCCCAATACATTTTCTATGTCCTACAGAATAATAGTGGGCATGCGCATGAATTTATAGAGTTGTATAGATCTGTCGCTAGATAGCAGCACACGGTTGTGAAAGCAGTTTGACCAACTTTCGAAATAAATTCCCAAACATTCGTTATAAATGGTTGTACACAAACTTCTCCACCAGCATACTGCTGGTATCACATCCACATGTTTCAATCACAGATATGGAGAATGATCCAGCCAATATAGGGGTGACACATAGTCAGATTGTTGGATCCCCTCCTGTTATGAACCCGGAGCTGCTATTTATTGTAGTTACCCAAGTTCCTCACAATTCTGGGTGGACAGCAGTTCCATACTGACAGTAATTCCATGAGGAAATGTCTTCTGCATGGAGACTCATAGCAGCACGAGTCCCATATCGCTGCACCAAGGCATCATACCTGAAACATCATGGCTTTTTCATAACCTTGAATTGAGAAAAATTGATTGTATTTTAATGATGTAATTGACATTTTCAGATAAACTGATTACACTGAATTACGAGTAGCTATTGAACACCAAGATCTGTGAAACATGGAACAAGGACTGCAAGTAAGTTACTTTGTAATATTATTCTTAAATATGTCTTAATACACAGACCAGCTCTCCATAACCAATGTTAATACAACTAAAGAGAAAACTATTTGTCTGTGCTGAGATCTGAATTCATTACAATTACTTTTGTGATTAAACAAAGATAAGTTTGTTTTTACCCAGCAAGTTACCTGTAGAGTGCCACCACATAAAGTTGCAGGTTATAGATTCAAATCCTAGTTGATGCAATATCTGTAGGTGTGTTTTATTAAATTTCATATAATAAAGGTGTCTCATAACACAGGCCTTAGAATTTAATTTTTTTTTCTCCAGCACACGGTTTATGAAGTCTCGAGACCTAATATTGGTGAGCTAAATTTGAAAATGTTAACAGTTTTTTTTGTATCACGTAAGTTTTTTTATGCTATGTAGAAATAAAATATTTATTACTTTTTACGTTACATGTAATGTCCATTAGCCTATAAATTCTTGTATAACGTACAGAGCCTTGATACAATATCAATTGTACACTTAAAACAGTTTAAAGTAAATAAAACACTAGTAATGTACCTTAAGATCTAAATGAATGGTGAATTGACTGGTGTTTGTGCTACTGCCGAGGATTTTCTTTTACCAATCACCAACAAAAATAGTAGGCAATCTTGAAGGCATCCCATCAACCCTTGTATCTCATTTCCATCTCTTTTATGTCTTTATGACAAGATTCTTCACTTAGTGCTGTGTGAAATATTGAGATGAGATGAAGGAAGTGTAACTTCAAGTTTGTATTACATCCCAGTGCCCTGAAGTTTTCGAGCATGGTTTTACACTTTTCTCACATTGGTCAACTTTAGCATTACATCAGACAATTCTCGATGACGTCCTTGTATGTTTCCAAAGTTTGTAGTTCCATGTCAGACATGCAGTTTTTAAAAGTAACAAGTTTGTGATTCTGTGTCCATGAAAAATTCTTCCTTCTCTTTTGCCTCCGGCAGTAACAGAATTTATTAGCAATATATTTGTAACAAGGGTAATTTTTGTCCAGAATTTTAACAAACTGCTTCATTAATCCTAGTTTTTGTGTGCAAAGGAGGTAGCAATATTTTTTCAGACTAAACTAATGTGTGATTTATTACATTTTTTTTTCTGGCACCAGTTGTTTTCTTCTCAGCCAATTTGTAACTTTCCAGTGCCTTTCCCTGGCTCCAGAGTCTCAATCACACGAAAAACACAGAAATTTCGTGTATCCTCTTTGTTGCCCCAAGACAATACCGCACACTTTAAGATCACACCACACGTACCACTTATTTCATTACATTTTATTTCTTCTAGGATAGTGCACTTGTTTGTATGTGTATACTGAATGAACTACTGGCTAAGTTATTCCCATTATCCAGAAGAATGCCCTTTAGACTTATTTTGCTAGAGTCAATAAATATATGCCAATCTGCCGGTTTGTAAACTGTTCCTGAGGAACCATTCAATACAAGGATAGAACAACAGTACACAACTTCCCTCTCTTTACAAAATACTTCCTAAATTCTTCTTCATGATTTCTATACCAATAAAAAGTTGTACCAGCAGTTTAAAGATTGTCTTCTTTAAATTTTGCGATAAAAGTTAACTTTTTTTGTAAGACCTAAGACCCAAATCGCTTACCAAATTGTTTCATTTTGTTTAATTGATAGGACGCGGATAGTTTTCTTTTGATTGTTGGGAGTAATTGAAATTATTTTCTGTGCTGGAAGGAGTGCTGGTACTACTCTCTTGTAGTGTTGTTGTGGTATTGGAATTGTAATATCTGGCCCATGTGCTGGCAGCTTATTGCTTCCGCAGTTTTTCTCCGGAAACTGGGTAATGTAACCAGGAGAGGGTCATAGGATGAATCTACCTTCAGTTAAACACAATGACAAACTACTGTGAATAAAACCAGTGATTATATTATAACATTGTAATATATTTTAAGTGTTTACATATTTTAATACTTCACATATATACTGCATACAAGTAGTGGACTGCATGCTCTCATTTTTCATGTTAAACATAGAATTGTGCAAAATATATATGTGATACAAAAATCTAGCAACAGATCCATTATCGAAGTATTTGACTCATTTTCATTAATATATCTCATGCTGCAAAATCTTCGAGGCCTGTATATTTGATGTCGATAAATTTCAAGGATTTTAAACAAATCCAGAAGAGAATTAGGAGGTAAGGCGCTTGTAGTCTGCTGCTGTGCTTAATAAGGGTGTTTGATATTGAACATTGTTACTGATACGTAAGGATGTGAATGTTTGGTAATAATGTTCCAAAAATCAATATAATTGTCAAATATTACCAATCACATAAAGTGGGGCAGGAGATTGGCCGATGTTTATTCACAAAATGAAAATATTTTCATGAATAACTTAATGACTTGAAATTAGTACATGGAAACATATTTTTATGTGAAATACTCACTAAAACAATGATAAAAAGCCATTTTAAATTTAATTAACTGAACTTGAAAACTACCATTTTCATGACTATATTTTGTAACATTGGAAATTTTATTTTTCATCTCTTCTCTACGTTTCCCATTGAGATGGAGGCTAAACAAAATTGAGACTCTCACAATCCATCATGAAACTGTAGATTCAACAATAATATTAGACCTTTGTTATTATTCCTATATGTCACCACCTCTTACATCACTGGGAATGATAAATCTCATTGGAACCAAAAAAAAATCATCCGGCCATCATCATCATCATCATCCTTCACTGGTGTGGAATGCAATGGGAAGCTACCACACCTATAATCCCCTAGTAAAGCTGCACAGCATGCCTTCAGGCAGAATTACTATGGATGGATAATTATCTTTAGCTTCTGTTGTTGTATTATCTGCTAAATGGTCACTCCAAATCCAACATGAAGTTGAGTTTTGTTAGACAAAATCACTCGTGATTTTTTTCAGGAAAATACCTCCTGTTGGATTACTTTTGATAATATATATATGTATGTATGTTATAACCATATATATGTATACATACAAACATGCACACAGATTGTCTAAATCATTTTTGAAGGGAAAAAAGTCATGGGTATGGGATTGTACGAGATAGGATAGCATAAGTGGTTACTTTCTTTTGAAAAAATGATTTCTCTACATAGTGTGAAAATATTGCATATGAATTCTGAGAAGCTTATATTTGACATGATGATGTATTGTAAATTTCATGTTACAGGATGTCAAAGTTGAAATAAAATCAGAAGAAGAACAGACCGACTATCCTGATATTGAACATGAAACATTTCCAGCTCTCAGCAAAACGAAACTTGAGGTAATGTTTTTGTTGGTATTTCAGAATTGGAGAGCGAAACTAATGGATCCTTGTATTAGTGACAGCTACAACAGTGCTGCTGCTCATACATGGAGTAACTCCACACAGTTTGTTAAACAAACATGATACAATTTGAGTCGGAATAGTAAAAAAATCCAGCATATAGTAACTGTTGTAAAACAAGCAAAATTCTTTAACAACATAATTTGGGGTTTGATTTTGCTAGTTTGTGGAATGTATCTTTCTTTTTTTAATTAAATTGTATGCATCCAAATTCATTGTGAGAAGTAAAAATGGTCATTAGAGAGATATTTAAGATTTTGCCTTTTGTTTATATGCCAGATTTTTATTTTTTTTTCTTGAGATTATATTTATCATAAGTAATGCCACGAGTGATTTCCAAATTATCAATAAATTCACGACTCACGAAGTGAGGAGTGAATTTATGTAGAGATTTTGGAAATGAAGAGTGGCATTTGTTAGGACTATTTAATGAATAAATTTAAGCTGTTTACTCACAAATCATTATTTAACTATAGTTATTTTAAAATATTTATATATTTAATATAAACGGCGATGTTTGAAAACTAATGAGAAACTATTGGTATACTTCAATAGCTTCTTTTGTTTATCACTGCAACCAGATCATACTATTTATTGCCAAAGGAACGCAATATTGTAAGAATCCTCTAGTGGAGAAAACATGAAACACATCAAACTGTATATTAATTCATTTCTGATGTCGGATGATGTAAATATGACAATTATATTTTTCTGGATTATTACCTGGGAAAAAATACATTTAAGAAAGTGCAAACAGTTGTTTCTTTTTTTGGTGGTATAATCAATTTTCACAAATGTTTTTATATTAACTCCTGCAAGCGCTATGTGTTGACATCCATGCACTATATATACAATCTGGTAGCCGTATATCTTACGGAGTCAGTCACTGCAAAATAATGGTCAGACCTGTTCAGAATATTAACCCATTCCCCTCAAAAGATGAGGTAGACTCGCCGGCAGTTAAATGGCCTTCAACTCAGAAGACGAGGTACACTGACTTATCTCTGCTCTTATATGTTTTGCAATATTTTGTACATCCTTTGGCAGGGTAATATTTTCTTAACATTTATGAATAGCAGAGGAATGTGCTATAGCCTTCTTCCTTATAGTTGTTTCAAGTACCGTTATCTTTTGTTTGTTTTGAATGCCTGAAAATAGAAAATATAATTAACGGTATCTTAAATCCGGTTTCTGGGAAAATGCATTGAGCATTTATAGCTGAAGCGAATGGGTTAAAAAGGAGGAACTTTCTTTAATATGGTAAATTTAACATTGATATATATTTGGTGAAACACGACTGTGATTGGTTGTAAAACAGAAATCATTGAAACGTGATTGGTCATTGACTCCCATTTGGGGCATCAGTTAAATAGTCATTGTGATTCATTGACATATATTTTGGTGTGTTGCAAAAAAAAAAAAAATAATGAAAATTGCAACCGCTGGAGTGATTTTTAAATTTTTTTTTCGTTTTAGCCTTAATTCTAATGGTCTGATGTTCAAACTGAACCTTACATTTGTAAGCTTGGTAATTCCATTACTGTCGTTGGGGTAGTAGGAGGTTAAGGGTTTAATCTTTCTAGACAATCAATCGGCTCAAAATGTCTTCAGGGTTGTCAGCCTTTATGATGGCTGCCTCTATCTTAAAATCTTAAAAAGATGAAGAAGGCCTACAATTCATTAGTGTTAATAAGCTGCTAGTTTATGCTGACGATGTAGTGTTATTACTGTATTGAGTAATTGTGGGAGAAATTTAATATCAATGAAACTAATTACATGGTCTCATATAGAAGTAGATTATACAATGTGAATGATTCAATTAATGACAGATGTGAGAAATTGTGAAGAAAAGGCTGAATTAAAATGTCTAGGAACAATAATTACAAACAGGGGTCACGTGCACTAACAAAGCTCAACTCTGGGAATGAATGCTATTTGTATTAGAGGGACTCTTGTCATGTCAACTTGTTTCATAAGAACATTAAAATGAAGATTTGTAAAACTGCTGTTCTCTCAGAAATATGTATGTGAATCATTGGCGTTTACTTTAAGAGAGGTGAAGGATTTTGAACATAAAGTCATTGGAAATTTTTTGGACCAAAGAGAAATGAACAGACAGATGAAATGAAAGACTAATAACAGTGATATCAATTTTAAAATTAATATCTTATAAAACAGTCGTCCTCAACTAATATAACTTCTGTTATAAACGTCGTCACACTATTGAACTGTAGGCCTCAGGAATACTTATGGTACTGAAATTATTTGTATATTTCATACAGAGGTCTTTGGTTGTTGGGTGTATTCTCATTTAGAGTATTTCTGTTTTCTCCTTCCTTGATAATTTCAATCTCTTCTAGGATATTGATTTTTTTTGTCTATTATTCTCTTTGTGGATTATTGACATTGTTTTATCTATGAATTGATGGTCTGTTTCTCAAGTCGTTCAGCAAAACTTGATTTTCCTTCCTTTTAATAAAGTCTGAGAAATGTTCATTAAAATCTTAATTTAAATCTTCTTGAAGCAGAAAATAAAATTATGCTAAATGAGAACACACCCAACAACCAAAGCCCTCTGAATGAAATATACAAATAATTTCAGTACCATAAGAATTCCTGAGGATGAAGCATGTCTTTGAAAGGCTTAGAATTTTGATAGTGTGACGACATTTATAACAGAAGTTATTATAGTTGAGGAAGACTGTTTTATAAGGTACAAATTTTAAAATTGAAATAATTATAACTTGAACGGTGTTCAAACATGATATTAAAAGTATAGATACTAACAGTCAGTTACACAATGTTTATGGGAAAACAGATGTAATAAGAACAGTTAAGTCTTGTAGACTGCGATGGACAGATCACGTGGCATGAGTGGGAAATAGAAGGTCATATCAATCCTCTCGAAGGAAAAGGTAGGTGGACCCAGAATGGGGTGTGATTGGAGGAGGAAAATTATATGGGTATGATTAAAAAAACATTAACTCAGGATAAGGATGTATGGAATCTTTGTTCCCACGTCCATGAACCTATGACAGTGTGAGTAGTAATAATAATAGACATGATAAAAATATTAATAAACATTTTTGAAGTAAGTACCATGTGTGTAATTGTCTTGAAAATATCAGAAGACATTTTGTACATTTTCCTCGTTCTGATGCACGGATCTTGTCTTGCTGAATAATCTGTCAGTTCACATTTCATTACTTCGCATCTACAACAAGGGCAGAAGGTAATGGATGATCTGGGTACCTCTCTTCGAGCTGCAGCAGCATTTTACCATGTTTCACCATAGAGTAGAATAATGTCACTGTACTCCTTATTTGTAAACATAGCAGGACACCTCAAAATATGAAGGCCAGTGTTATTAGCCACTTCCACAAACAAAATAGGAACAACATACGTGGAACAGGTTCATAACCCTTGTTCTTACCGTTTCCTGCACTATGACAATCTCTTCGAGTTCCACTGCAAATTTAAAGGAGGAATTGTTTAGGCATCCAAACTTTCTCTGGTGACAGAGGAATATCTAAGATAACACTGAATGGTGCAGATGTACCATTTGTCATATATATAGTTTGATGTATTGAATCTTTGTCTGTCTGTTTGCAGGTCACATCTGATGCTGTGAAAAATGAAATTAAAAACATTGATATTGAAGAAGAGATAACTCATAATTTGGTAAGTTCACTTTCTATGGAAAATATAGGCCATCAAAAGTAAAAGGTTCCTTTTTTTTTTTTTTTTTTTTTTTTTTTTCATTGTAATCATTGGTTTTGGTACCTGTTTATATAACTTAATTAACACTTGGGAATGTGCGATGATCACAGATATTACCCAAAGTGTCTGATGAAAATGTCTATACCGACAGTGGCTTTGCTGCCATAAGTTTACTTATGCTGAAAAGGTCGAAGCCAATAAGCCAGTATCTTGGTTGAAACAGTGACAGTCTTTCACCCTAAATGTACAGCCATCAAGAAATGTAGACACGGGTTCCACTAGTGTACAATTTTCCAGAGGTGAAATAATCAACCATTGGGTTCTTGGGTCGGGAACTATTTCAGGGAATCCATGGAAGTTGGAAAACATAGGTCAGGACAGAGATGTGTTGAGAGCTTATGCCTGCATGGCCTTGAACCCAATGGTTCATATGCACTCTGTCTATCGGTTCAATAGTGCCAGTCATTTTTAGTATGACGAGAATGTGCTATAGTTTGTAAAAACTTCTATTCCAAATTGTTCAGTTTATATAAAGTTTAATAATTTATTATTGTAAATATGTTTTTATAAATCTACCATAACAGCACAGTATACTCATGCATGCACATACTACAAGAAACATATCCACTTACAATGTGAACCAGACAAAAGCTGACGTCTAGTAAATTGTGTACTTTGATGTTGTATAAGATCAGTATCACTTATCACTTAATTTTGTTTTATATTATTCTTCTGTTTGATAAAAGTATAACTAGCATAAATTAAGTATTATGAATTTAAAAATATTATTTTGAAAAATTGTATTGTTGAGAAGTCAGCGCTTCCTAAATCAGCCAATCTAATTTCTCTTCTCACATCAGCCAATAACTGCCAATAAATGCTTGATGAATTGATACGTAAAAACTTAATTCGACCTATGGTTATCAATCAACTTACAGAAGGTTTTAATACAAATGTGCATAAGAAATATTTAAGTGAAATAATGAACAAAAAATTGTCCATATTGTCCCGCTCATTGACGGATCATATCACCAGACAAGAACTAAACATGTACATTAAAATCATTAAAGCACATTAAGTACAATAACAATAAAATTCCAATTCCTGAAAGAGAATACAAGTAAAAAAAAAATGCAAAGCAATGCAATTGATTCATACATAATGTAGTGGGATTTTAAAAAATGGCGGGTTAATGAATGATTTATCTACATGAGAGGAGCAGGTGGGCGTAATGAATCTGCAACTGTCCAGCTCCACTACCGGCTATTAATTTATTTAAAAAAGACATTTGCTTTCTCTTGATGCGCTTCATAGATGGTCGTACTCTGGAACTGAATGGAGACCGTCATTATTAGAGTCCGAATGTGTGGTACTTAAAAAAATTCAAAATAGGCTCTTACAAAAAATGAACTACAACATAAATTTTTACAGCCTTACGTAAAGAATATAAACATGGGCCCCAATGCTATCAGTAGCATACGAAGATATCACAGATGATTTTGGAACTTGATTTGCCTTTTTACAAAGAGCAGACTTATGTATGTGATGTGAAACATGACACTTCCTTGCGCAATTCACTGAAACCATCTATCTGCTGGGTTAATGGCTTATTGCCATCCTTTTCCTAAAATATTCTAACATAATTTATAAAGGGAACACATAAATTTCTATCCAATGACATGTGTCATGAAATTTGTCCATTTCAATTGATTTAATTGAAAACTAAGTTAATTTCTAGAAAAAAATGGCAAATAGGCATTTATAGGCATTGTAAGCTGAAATAGACATTTATAGGCAAAATGAACTTCATGGAAAACAACTCTAGGGTCGTCGGTGTGAACTTATATGAAGTCACTTTTACAATAAATAACTGTAGGCATTTTCCCTAACATCCAGTCTCTAGTCATTATTCTCTCCTGGGACTAACAGTTCAGTGGTGCAATTGTTTTCTCATAATTTCTCAGAATAATAATATTGTCCTAATATTGCAGAGAATGGACACATAATGGTCTGAGACCATTGTATATCTGGGGCAGGAAAACATTCTATAAATAGATGAACCAGGTTGAAATCTGCTCCGCTTATAAATCACATGAGGAGGTGAACTGTAGAGTCATGACACATGTTACTACAAACTAGTAGAATTGGCAGCATTTCTTCTAAGGTGACTTTAACAAACCCTGAGTCCATCTGGACAGCTAATTGACATTAACGAGTATAATTAATGTTTATTTATATATTTATTAAATTCTACCCTAATTTTATTGTGCCTAAATATGCCAGTTGTATAAGAAATTGTAACAGAGTTACATTTTCTGTCAAAATAATGTCACAGTTCAACTGAAACATAAATGAAAGAAGGAGTTCAATTAAAATGGTTGCTAACAATATTCAAGTAGAAGATTGGTCTGTTGGTAAAGAAATAATCTTGACAATAGATCAGTTAATTTATTTCTTAAGCAACATTTGAATAGTGGCAACACACACTAATTTGTCTTTACTGTGAACATATGATAATGCAGCCAACAAAGTGGAAGGTTGTCCTGGATAACTGACACTAGTAGTCCTTTGCCCACGACTTCCAAAAACATTAATGCATATATTGAATGTGCTGCCATCTTTCTCATTCTGTTGATGCTTAAGTGTTTTAAGGAAGCTATATGTTAGCAGGTGTAACAAGTTGCATCTTCAGACATGTGACGTAATGGTTCTGCCTCACTTTGATATAATAACATGTTATATTCTTCACAGTTAAGTATTTTTAAACCTGTAATCTTTGTTAAGTGAGTCTTAACACATTTATGTTAGACTCCCATGAACTGGATCTCAAACTGGAATAAATTTGCAATCAAAATTATTTGACATAGCAAAGTTTTCTATACAGGTAACATATCCGAGACAGAAAAAAAATTAAGTTGGGTGGCTGCCCCAACAAAATTAGCACCATTATCACTAACTCTGTAAAATAATGCTCTGCGGGTAAAACACGAGATAAGTTTCTCTTTTCTTACATAAATACTTATGATGTACAGAAAGCATTGCGGGAAATTAAATCTAAAGCCATAGGTGAACTCCTGGACATTATCTTACCAACTTTGTCTCACATATTTAATGCCTCTATCGTGACTGCAACATACCCTGACATATGGAAGAAAGCACATGTAGGTCCTATCCCTAAAGTAAACACAACCTCTTCCCCTCAACATTATAGACCTATTAGCATCCTAGCTACCTTATCAAAAGCACATTATAAATAAACAACTAACCTACTATTTAAATGAACACAAACTTCTTGACACTTACCAATCAGGATTTTGGGCTGCTTACAGCACGGCATGTGCATTACTTAACATTACTGAGGACATAATTATGTGAAGCTATGGATCTCAGTAAATTGATTATCCTACCTCTAATTGATTTTTTCAGAGCTTTTGACACGGTTACTACAAACATTTTACTGTCAAAATTTAAGTTACTAAATTTTTCTGAAAATTCTATTAATTTGTTACTGCTACCTTACTGGCCACCAACATTGTTTTAGGTGATTGTGTTTCTTCATGGAGGTCAGTGGAGTGCAGAGTACCTCAAGGATCATTATTAGCTCCAATTTTATTTTCTATATACATCGACATAAATGTCTGCATTAAATATTGCAAATTTCATATCTACGCTGATGACTTACAACTTTATATACATACTAGACCTGAACTAATTAGCTATACAATTAAACAACTTAATGAAGACCTTGACTCCATATAACGTGGACAAAACAAACAGACCTTGCTATAAATCCTTAGAAGTCACAAGCAATTGTCATCGTCCATCAAAGTATATTAAACAAAATATATTATTCATTGATGATTTCTGTAAATATAAATCAAACTGAAATTCCATTTAAAGCTTCCGTGAAAAATCTTGGTGTATATTTCTACCAAATTCTTAGTTGGCAGGTTCATTTAAGAGAAACATGTAAAAAAATATGTTCAGTCTTCCATTCCCTAAAATATTTGCAAAATTGTACATTGAAAAGTACTTGTCTCGACTTTGATTATGCCGCATTTTGATCATTGTGACCTACTCTTAACTGACATGAGTATCACATTCGGACAAAGACTGCAACAGTTCATAATGCTTGTGCATGTTATATATGCAACCTACGTAAAGCAGACCAATTAACTTCAGTACTTGAAATGTGGTCTTGGCTCCGATTGGAAGACAGGCAAAAATACTCTTCTCTGCTTCTTATACAACACTTTGTCCACCTCTTTATATTTCTACTCGCTTCCATTTGCTATCCTTCCACCATCACTTAAACACATGATCGAGAGAAAATTTAACTGTAACTATTCCTGTACATCGAATATCTCACTATTCCTCATCCTTCCTTGTTCAAGTCACCAAACTCTGGAATTCCTTCCCTTCGTACATCAAGGACTGCCCGACCCAAAAACAGATTAAAAAGAATCTCACTTCATATTTCCTTAGACAATATAATATATAACAATATTCCATGTATACTTTTATTATTTCTTTATCTTTAACCTTCATTACCAGGCCATTTACTTAATCTTATTAGAGGTTATTTTTGTTATTATTATATTTATTATTATTGTTTTTATTATTATTATTGTTATTATTATTATTATTATTTTGTTATTATTATTGTTATTATTATTGTTATCATTATCATTGTTATTATTGTTGTTATTATTATTATTATTGTTATTGTTATTATTATTGTTATTATTTTTTTTTTCATTTTTTTTAAGCATGCCCCATTACCGTAGTAATATTACATGCATAACATAACAAACATAAAATCAGATAACATAACATTACATAACATCACATATTTGGTTTTTGTTTACATGTTTTTTTTTATCTTCGTCACTTGTTAATCACTAATTTTCGTACACTATTGTTTTTATATATTTTTTGAAATGTCTTAAATATTTGTGTATTAGGTCTTTCTCCGTCACAGGCCATGTTCCTCCTTCTTTGCTGATTTCTTCTTTCAACTTATTTCTAGAATGCTGCTGCAATTCACAATTATAAAGGAGATGTTCTACATTTTGAATTGCTTTTCTACATGGACAGGTTGCGTTGTTTAATATTCCAATGCGATAAAGATGTGATTTATTTTTTCCATGACCAGTTACCATTTCAGAAAATTCTTGGAGTTATTTCACATTTAAGTTTTAATCTGTCTCTGACTGATGGGAAGAACTTCTTACATGTGGCTCCTTTATCTGCGTTGTCCCATTCGTCTGCCATTTAATGGTTCCTTCTTCTTTTACTTGGGCAACTATTGATGATTTAGGTATTTTGTATATTCTACGGTTACGCTGGTTTCTGTTGCAGCTTGTTTTGCCAATTGATCTGCCATTTCATTCCCATAAATTCCAACATGTGATTTTATCCAGCCGAAATGTACTATCCAATTTTGTTCCCTGAGTTTTGCTATTGTTTGTCTTATTTTTGATATGATGTATCCCTGTTTGAAGTTGTTTTTAATTAGGTCGAGAGTAACTTGACTATCTGTATAAACTGCAACAAGACTTTGTTCAGAGCTGATTTGGTCAATTGATGGTATTGCTTCTAGAGCTTTAAGAATTCCTATCTGTTCAGCTTGATTATTTGAGCAACGATTGGACAGTTTGGCTTTTATTGTATGCTCTAATTTTCCGTTTTTCAAGATAACTGCAGCAGCCCCTACCATTCCTTGGAATTTACTGCCATCAGTGTATATTTTTATTTTGTAGTTGTTCGATTCTTCAATGTCGCCACATTAATTCTTTCTGCCGGATGTGGCCACTCCTCCTTTTTGAGTGGTATGTCAATGTTTGTGTGGTCATCGTGTATGGCTCTATATAACTGGGCTGTTTCTTGTATACTGATAGTTATGGGTTTAATTCCAGCTAAGATACAAGATACTTCATATGGTAATGTTTTATAGGCTTTGGCTATGGTGACATTTATAATTCTTTGAACCCTCTTCAACTTTTTTAAATTTTTGTTTTCTTAATTCTTCCTCCCATATTGGGGCCCCATATGTTAACATAGGCAAGATTGCTCCATTGTATATAGTCCTTAATGCTTTATGTCCCAGTCCCCACTGCAATCTAGCTGCCCTTCTTAACATGTTCATTAGGCTCATAGCCTTGTTAGTTGTTATCTCAATGTGTTTATCAAAGCTTAGTTTGCAATTAAAGTGGATTCCTAGATATTTCATTTCTTGAACTTCCTTGATGCGTTCATGGTTGACGTATACACTGATATTTTTATTAATGGAGGTCCTTTTTCTTGATATTAACATAGCTGTGGACTTGAATTCATTGAATGTGATTTTGTTATTGTTAGCCCATAATTCTATTTTTCTTATGTCAATATTTGCATAATTTTCTGCCTCATTGTCGTTACTTCCTGTTGAAAGAAGTATTAGGTCGTCAGCAAAAGCGATAACATTAGAGTGATTTGAGAAGTTAAGGTTCAACAGTGAGTTGTACATGATAGTCCAAATGCCAGGTCCGCTACAGGATCCTTGTGGGCATCCTTTGGTTACTTCCTTTGTAACTCAAAGTGTATTCACTGAGAACATTGCTGATCTGTCTCTGAAATAATTCTGTGCTAAAATGTATAGATTTTTTGGACATTTAAGTTGTTTTAGATTGTATAGTATGCTCGGCCACCATGCCGCGTTGAATGCACCTTTAACATCTAGACTTACCAGAACTACACTTTGTTTTATATTCAGGCTCTGTTTAATGGTTTTTGTAACCTCCATTACTGCTTCTATTGTTCCTACTTGTGGGGTGAATCCAAATTGGTTGTTATTAAGTAATTTATTCTTGTACATGTGATGTAGAATTCTATCGATGAGTAGCTTCTCCAGTACTTTTCTCGCTGAGGAGGCTTATTGGTCTGTATTTTGACACTTCATTAGTATGCGCCTTGCCTGATTTAGTGATTGGAACTATTATTGATTTTTTCCACATTTTTGGGAAGCAACCTTTTTGCAAGCATGTATTGTACAGTTCTGTAAATAAGTTAGGGATAAGTTTGAATACTTGTAGTAGTATGTCACTTGATATGCCATCTTCCCCAGGTGTTTTTTTAGGATCAAATTTCTTGAGCACAGCGAGGATTTCCTCCTTTGTGAATTCTCTGTCATCTGCTTCTTCTGGTGGGTCTATTATAAGTTTTCTAATTTCTGAATGATATTTATTATCATTTTCTTCATTGTCCTCAGGTACAAAATAATCCATGATATGTTTTACTGTACTTTCCATGTCCTTGGTATATAGCCCTTCTGGCATCCTAAGTGTAGTCAAGGAAGTCTTATTTCTAGTTTTTCCAGATAGGCTTTTGTAAACTACGTTCCATGGATTGGATCCAGGTGTAACTGTACAAGCATTTCTCCATGACTTTGTTTTTTCCTCTTGGAGCTTAGCTTGATACGCCCATTTGCCTTCTTGGTAGAGGTTCTTTCTCTCTTCTCTTAGTTTTGAATTGTTCTGCGTTCTATGGTATCTTCGCCTCATTGCGTTTGTCTTTTTACGTAGAATCGTTAATTCATTTGTCCACCAAGGGACAGATCCACCTTTCCTTTTTTTACATATATTCTTTGGTCGGAATGCCAATCTACTTGCTATTTGAATGCAGGAAAAGAAATCTTCTATGACCTCATCAGTGGGGTTTGTTTTCTTAAGTTTCTCTGTTGGTTCTTTTTCAACAATTATAGTATCTTTTGTTGTACAACTAAACGTGGCTCTGATCGTTTCCATCAGGCTTTCATCAAATTTGTGGAAGTTTTCTTCTTTTATTATGTATCGTGGATAATTATTCTGTCCAGGTGTTCTGTATTCATTATTATCTGCTATTTTGAAAGAGATGAGTTTGTGGTCAGAGCAACTTTCCTCCTCTCCGCTGGTCCACTCAATAACAGATTGAAAGAGATTAGAAGTGGAGATCGTTAAGTCAACTCGACTGCTAGCTCTACTAGTCTCAAATGTTGGGATTCCATTATCTTCGTTAATTATTATTAAGTTCCTGGTAGTTATAAATTCTTCAAGTTTTTTACCTCGTTGGTTCGTTTTATTGTCGAACCACGTGATGCTCCTAGCATGTGTGTCAACTGCGATTAACACTTCAAAGTCCTTTGCGTGATGTATTATAGTTTCAATATGTTGTATATCTCTTTCTATGTCTCTTTGGATATCAAAGTATAAGCTTGCTGCGTGGAATTTTTTCTTGCTGGTAATGATTTCTACTACAACACAGTCCGTGTTACTTAGCTGGTCAATAGCTATTGTATCCATTTTGTTATTATTAGTTATTATTGCAGTACGTTTTCTCCCGGTTCCCCCTGTAAATGTTACAAATGTCTTGGGGTGACCTGCCAGTTGATTATTAATAACATACGGTTCCTGCATAAATATTAAGTCTGTGTTTTGTTCGCTTATAATTTGCACTAAATTGTTGGTTGCATTCCTAGAATGTTGCATGTTAAGTTGGAGACATCCTAATGTATGAGACTGGTTATTATTCGCACCTATATTATGACTTGTAGCCATATTAATATTCTGTGTTAAGAATATACTTATTTAACATTGCCTTATAAATATTACATTCTTTATCAAGTCAAGAGCGATTCTCATTTACCAGTGCCGTTTTATTGTATTTATTGTGATTTAACACAAGTAATACATTTATATGCTTCTTTTCTTACTGTGCCTTCTCTAATGTGATGATTCCCGTTTGCAGAGTGGACGATGTGTTGGAGGTCGCATCTACACTCTTAAGCGCGATGGTTATATCTTGTAACAATCACTGATAAAACAGCTGCGTATTTTAATGTAAGCAGCTAAGTTGCACATGTGTCCAACCCAAGGTGATCGTTCTACCGAGTACTGTCTTCCTTACTACTGACTTTATTTCGTGGGACCAAGGGTCGGGGGCCTTTTCTAGCTGGACAGCCAAATTTTGGCTGAAAGTCGTCTTTCCTTTAATATTCAATTCGTGTGTTTTGATCACATATTGCTTACTTCATTTGATTCATTTCCATTTCCTGTGGAACATTATATATTATCATTTTAGGGTTTCTCAATTTCATTTCATTAGCTTCTATTTCTGCGCCACATTTTTCATTATTATTATCATCATCATCATCATTATTATTATAAAACTTGTGTAATCCGGATTGTGAGTAATGCGGAAATCTGTCCAATATGAACAAATATATTGGTCACAGCGAAGTAATAGTCATTTTACGTGTATTTTTTTCGCATAAAACAGATTCTGTCCAACATGGAAACAGAAGGATATTTGTATACAATTCATGAAGAAAAAAAAATTAGAAAGCGGAAAGGTGTGTATATTTATTAACCCTCAACAGTTTTTTTTTTTTTTTACTGCAGGCTGGTGCCAAGACAGCTTTTACAAATAGTGATTCAAACGAAATGGACAAATAAATATCAAAACAATACAGACCTAATTATCACTGACCGTAAAGTTCATTGTTAAAAACTGTTGTCGTATTTCACATGCTGATATGTAACTTTGATAAATGCCTCCACCGCCATGATCAGTATATTATTGTTTCAACTTGTTCGTTGCAATAATTTGATTGAATAACATGTGTCTCTTGTGTTTATAATGTCGAGTAAAAGGAAAGAAAAATAATTAGTACTGAAGAGAAAAAAAAAAAGTAGTGTTGCCGCATAAAGTAAAAATAAAAATGCTTGACCGTTTATATGCGTTGATGAGTTGTTTGCGTCTATATCACACTGTTTGAATGTTAATGAATCAAGAAATTCGAAGACAAAATAAGGAATTATATCGCAGAATTCACAGCTGAATATCAATCATAATTGAAAGACCTTTTAAAAGTGGCAAACTAACTAACTAACTCACTGGCACTATCGAACCCGTAGGTTCCAAGCCGCGAGGACATAAGCTCTCCATGTATCCCCATCCTGAGCCAGTGTTTTCCAATCATCATCTGTATAATCTACTTCCCTCAAATCATAGTTAATGTTATTCTCTCATCTCATTCTTTGTCTACCAACTGGGTGTTTTGGTTTTCCCACAAGAAGCTTCCATGCAAGCCTTTCATTCCCCATTTGTGCCACATGTCCTGCTCATTGCAGTCTACGAGATTTAACTGTTCTCATTATATCTGGCTTCCTATAAAGACCATGTAATTTACTGTTAAGCAGTCTTCTCCATTCACCTGTCTGTTCATCTCTCTTTGGTCCAAAAATTTTCCTAAGAACTTTATTCTCAAATACTCGTAATCTCCTTTCCTCCTTTAAAGTAAGAGTCCATATTCTGCATCCATGTTATATAACTGGGAGAATAATAGTTTTATATATTTTCAATTTAACGTTTTTTGAAAGGAGTTGGGAAGTCAAGAGTCTGTAATGCATACTAGCATGCATTTCCAGAATTGAGCCTTTGTTTAATTTCCTTGTGCATCTCATTCATGTTTGTGATTATTGTTCCTAGGTATTTGAATTCAGCCACTTCCTCAAAATTTCCCTCATTTGTCATTAGCTGTCCATTTCCATTATAGAATATGGTCAAGCATGTAAATGGTCAAGCATATAATGTGACCATATATTTAGTTTTATTGATATTTACTTCCAGTCCCAATTTCTTAGAGTTACTCATTAGTGTGTATGTGTTGGCCTTTACTATGTCCTCGCTGTCGGCCAATAATACTACATCATCAGCATAAACTAACAGCTCATTAACACCATTGAGTTGTAGACCTTCTTCATTCTCTAAAGATTTAATGGCATGCTGTAGTACAAAATTAAATAGAAGAGATAGTGCGTCTCCTTGCTTCAACCTATTGTGGATTTCAAAAGTATCCGAAAACTGTTTACCTACACGCACCCTACTCTTTGTGCCATTTAGACACATTCGTATAAGTCTAACTAACTTTTTAGGAATTCCAGACTCCAGCAGGATACTATATAACTTCTCCCTCTTAATTGAATCATATGCTTTTTTGAAGTCTACATATAGTTGATGTAGAGTACCATTATATTCCCATTTCTTTTCTAAAATCTGTCTTATACTAAAAATCTGATCTGTAGTAGACCTGTTTCTTCTAAATGCATATTGATGATCTCCCAGAATGTCATCAATATAGGGAGTAAGTCTGCTTACTAATATATTTGTTAGAACTTTGTATGAAGTTGAAAGTAATGAGATGCCCCTATAGTTGTTGCAATCAGTTTTATCTCCTTTCTAATAAATTGGTACAATAATCAATTCTTTCCATTAGTCTGGAAGAGCTTCTTTATCCCAAATAATGTTAAGACACTGGCGTAGCTTGTCCATCAATTCCGCCCCCCCCCCTGATTTTGTCAGTTTTGCTGGTATCTCATCTGAACCTGATGCTTTATACAGCTTCAATTTTTCTATCGCCACTTCAACGTCTAATGCACTTGGATCTATGATTAGCAATTCTGCTATCTGTAAATTATCCACTTCAATATCCTGTTCTGTATGTACATTTAATAATTGATTAAAGTAACTTTTCCATCTATTTAATATACTCCTGGAATCTGCAATTATATCCCCCTTTTCATTCCTAATTATGTTTGTTCTAGCCTGAAACCCTTCCTTCTCTATACTAATTCCCTGATATAATTCTCTAATGTTCATATTTTTGGCATTCATTTCAAGATCATTAATCTTCTCTCTCAGATATTCCCTCTTTTTACTCTTTAGTAACCTCGTGGTTTCCCATCTAACACTACCCAATTGCTCTAAATTTACCTCATTTGGCTCCTGTAACCGTTTCATTTTTGCTGGCTTTCTTTTTTTGCAATGTCGGCACTTTCCTCATCAAACCATTTCTTGTTTTGCCTCTTTTTTAAACAACCAATGCTTTCTGATGCTGACAATTTAATAGTATCTCTTGTAGCCTCCCATTCTGTGTGTGTTTATATCTGTTTCTTCTTTGTTTGCCACATTGTCATGTGAAGATTTCAGTACTTCAAATCTATTAGCAATATTAATTTGGTATTCTTGCTGCATTTCATCATTTTTCAAGTTTTTTAAATAAAATTTTAATAATCATCTTTAGGGTTTGTTCCTCTCATTAACGATAGCCGTTGTCTGATTTTCACCCTAACCCGCTGATGATCCGAATTGCAGTCTGTCCCTCTAACTGATCTAACATCGATGATGCTACTGTGCCAGCGTTTGTCCACTAATACATGATCTATTTGATTTCGGGTGGCAAAACAGGAAAAAATTACTAAGTTCTTTTTACAGTCCTTCCCTAAACCTGACAGTAACAAATAAATAAATAAATAAATAAAGCCTGATATGTCCCTTTAGGGCAAAGGCCTCCCTGTACAGGGGTTAAGCTCTATTTGAGTGTGTCACTCGGTGAGCTACTCCGTGGTGAGAAGTTGACTTGGATGTAGCACTTGGTTTGTATACACTGTCTGTTCTGTGATTAGTTAATGCACAGTTGGCTCTCCATCGTTCTCCAGCTTTTCCTGCATCTGGCGACTCTGGACCATTGCGCCCCTGCTCGTTCTTTGAAGATGTCAGCCCATCGTCGTCTTGGTCTTCTGCGCTGTCTCTTGCCTGTGTATGGGTCCCACATAGTTGTTTTTATTGTCCACCTGTCGTCCTGTATTCTTGCGACGTGGCCTCCCCACTTCCATATTTTACTGATGGCTTGTTGTGCAGTATCAGTTGTTGAGGACATCGCTTGTAGTGTTGTATTTGAGATTCTGTCCTTCAGAGTTATGCCTAAGATTTTCCTCTCCCTTTTCCTTTGGCATACTTGGAGTGTGTACTTCAGTTTGGCAGTAAGATTCTAAGTTTGGCAGCCATATAACTGTTGGAAGAACACAGGTTTGTAGTGTTTCCATTTTGAGTTTCTGGTTGAGTGACTTGCCCAGCAGTATAAATTTCAGTGACCAGAACGCCTTCTAGGCGAGAGCTATTCTTCTGCTTATTTCTTTCTCTACTTTCTGATGGAAGGAGTTAATTAATAGAAATTGTTCAAAATCTCTAATTAATTAATTTTATTTTGATAATTGTTATTTTATTCTGTAACCATGGAACGTATCCCTTATATACCCATACAAATTACCATTCCGTATTTGCGGTTTCTGTATTCACGATATGTTTGTGGAACATAAGGAGCTTTTACTGTATAGATTCTACCTGTATAGATTCGGCCTCATTTGCACACCCATTAGACAGATACCTGTCTTGCAAATGACAATTGCACTGTAAAATCTTAAATTAGTTAAGTTCTGAGACTGATCTTTCACAGGTAGTATTCTGAATTTACGGAATGAAGATTGCTGAAACATATGTATCATTCTCATTAAGTGAAAAAGTGAAAGTGATTCAAGATAAATCTCCGAACATTTCCAGACTGATGCTCCAAACTCAAGCTCTAGCACTTGTTAAATGCCTAAGGAAATAACGATTTCAAGGAATCTTCAGGTTGGCTGGACAGTTTTAAAAGATGACACAATGTAGTGTGGAATGAAGTTTGCGGGAAATCAAAGAACGTGGATGAAAGTGTAGTTAATGAGCGAAAACCGAAACTGCATACTTGAATTTCAGGATACATGCCTAAGAAAAATTTTTAAGGCTGACGAAATGGGACTGTTTTTTTTTTTGCGCATTACCATCAAAGTCGCTCATACATATTGTACTTCATTTTTCAATGGTAGCAAAACTACAATTAATCCAAGGTACATAAAAAGACATACGGTAATCTATAATCTAAGATTATTAATAAGTTTTAGTTTTTTTATAATGTGGGTTATCTCCAATGTGGGGGGAAAAAAATTGGTCCCATGCAATTCCTCTTTGAGCAAGATTTACTGTATTATTATTATTATTATTATTATTATTATTATTATTATTATTATTATTTTTTCTATCTTACCCTTGTCAACTTTATATTGTGTAGGCAAATTCAGTCTTCATGAAGATAGTAATGACAACAGGGTTAGATTAGTCACATTTGCCACATCAAAGAATCTCATTGTTAAGAGCACAACATTTCAGCATAAGGATATTCATGAATACACCTGGACGTCCCCAGATGGAGAAACTCGGAACCAGATAGATCATGTATTAGTGGATAAACACTGGCACAGTAACATCATTGATGTTAGATCAGTTACAGGGACAGACTGCAATTCGGATCATCATCTGGTCAGAGTGAATGTCAGACAACGGCTATCGCTTATGAGAGGAACAAACGCTAAAGATGATTCTGTAAAATTTGAATTAAAAAACTTGAAAAATGATGAAATGCGGCAAGAAGATCAAATCAAAATTGCTAATAGATTTGAAGTACTGGAATCTTCAGATGACAATGTGGCAAAGGAATAAGAAACTGATATAAATAAAGAATGGGAGGCTATAAGAGATACTATTAAATTGTCAGCATCAGAAAGCATTGATTGTTTAAAAAAGAGGCAAAACAAGAAATGGTTTGATGAGGAATGTGCCGACATTGTAAAGAAAAGAAAGTTAGCAAAAATGAAATGGTTGCACGAGTCAAATGAGGAAAATTTAGAGCAATTGGGTAGTATTAGACGGGAAACCACCAAGTTACTAAAGAGTAAAAAGAGGGAATATTTGAGAGAGAAGATTAATGATCTTGAAATGAATGCAAAAAATAGGAACATTAGAGAATTATATCAGGGAATTAGTATAGAGAAGAAAGGGTTTCAGGCTAGAACAAACATAATTTGGAATGAAAATGGGGATATGATTGCAGATTCCAGGAGTATATTAAATAGATGGAGAAGTTACTTTAATCAGCTATTAAATGTACATACAGAACAGGACATTGAGGAGGATAATTTACAGACAGCAGAAATGCTAGTCGCAGAACCAAATGTATTAGAGGTTGAAATGGCGATTGAAAAATTGAAGATATATAAAGCATCAGGTTCAGATGAGATCCCAGCAGAACTGATATAATCAGGGGGAGAAAAATTGATGGACAAGATACGCTGGTTGCTTAGTATGATTTGGGAAAAAGAAGCTCTCCCAGATGAATGGAAGGAATCAAATATCGTACCAATTTATAAGAAAGGAGATAAAACTGATTGCAACAACTACAGGGGCATCTCATTACTTTCATCTTCATACAAAATTCTAAAAAAATATATTAGTCAGCAGACTTACTCCCTATATTGATGACATTCTAGGAGATCATCAATGTGGATTTGGAAGAAACAGGTCTACAACGGATCAGATTTTTAGTATAAGACAGATTTTAGAAATGAAATGGGAATATAATGGTACTGTACATCAACTACACGTAGACTTCAAAAAAAAGCATATGATTCAATTAAGAGGGAGAAGTTATATAGTACCCTGCTGGAGTTCGGAATTCCTAAATAATTAGTTAGACTTATACGAATGTGTCTAAATGGCACAAAGAGTAGAGTGCGTGTAGGCAAACAGTTATCGGACACTTTTGAAATCCAGAATGGGTTGAAGCAAGGAGATGCACTATCTCCTCTACTATTTAATTTTGTACTAGAGCATGCCATTAAATCTTTAGAGAATGAGAAAGGCTTACAACTGAATGGTATTAATAAGCTGTTCGTTTATGCTTATGATGCAGTATTATTGGCCGATAGCGAGGAGATACTAAAGGACAACACGCACACACTATTGAGTAACACTAAGAAATTAGGACTGGAAGTAAATATCTATAAAACTAAATATATGGTCACACGTAGAAATAAATTATATAATGGATATGGACAGCTAATGACAAATGAGGGAAATTTTGAGGAAGTGGCTGAATTCAAATACCTAGGAACAATAATCACAGATAGGAATGAGATGCACAAAGAAATTAAACATAGGCTTAATTCTGGAAATGCGTGCTATTATGCATTGCAGAGACTCTTGATGTCCCAACTCCTTTCAAAAAACGTTAAACTGAAAATATATAAAACTATTATTCTACCAGTTATATTATATGGATGCGAAACATGCACTCTTAATTATATTATTTTTGGTCTGGACATCTTACCTCAATATTAATGTTGATTTGTTCTTGGACATGTTTCAAAACAATTCTCTGTTTTATCTTCAGCTTTCCCAGACTGGTTTTATTTATGTTGCCATTATGTTGCACCACCTGGATGTCGATGTCAGCTCCATCCTGTGGTTGGCCAAAGAACCTCCAAACAAGGTCACCCTCCATCGGAATATCAAAATTCATAACTCTGTTTCTGTTCTTCTGAATATAAATTTTTTCCCAAATATTCAGCTCGTTTGTATTTTCTAACTGTTTTAATAATTTAGTGTCTGAATTTATATTATGTTTTTCAGACCAAACATGAGCAGCAACTGCAGATTTTTCAATTTCTCCATTTTTAATATTTCTTATGTGTTCTTTGGTTCTAATTTTTAGGTTTCTTTTTGTTTTCCCTATATATATCTTGATTTATATTTTGATATTCCGATGGAGGGTGACCTTGTTTGGAGGTTCTTTGGCCAACCACAGGATGGAGCTGACATCGACATCCAGGTGGTGCAACATAATGCAACATAAATAAAACCAGTCTGGGAAAGCTGAAGATAAAACAGAGAATTGTTTTGAAACATGTCCAAGAACAAATCAACATTAATATTGAGGTAAGATGTCCAGACCAAAAATAATATAATTAAAATAACCTCAAAATATAACTTCCTAAAATTAAATATTCATGCACTCTTACTTTAAGGGAGGAAAGAAGATTACGAGTATTTGAGAATAAAGTACTTAGGAAAATTTTTGGACCAAAGAGAGATGAACAGACAGGTGAATGGAGAAGACTACATAACAATGAACTACATGGTCTTTATAGGAAGCCAGATATAATAAGAACAGTTAAGTCTCGTAGACTGCGATGGGCAGGACATGTTGCATGTATGGGGAATGAAAGACTTGCATGGAAGCTTCTTGTAGGAAAGCCAGAGGGAAAACGCCCAGTTGGTAGACCAAGAATGAGGTGGGAGAATAACATTAACTATGATTTGAGGTAAGTAGATTATGCAGGAAATGATTGGAAAACATTAGCTCAGGATAGGGATGTATGGAGAGCTTATGTCCGCGCGGCCATGAACCTACGGGTTCGATAGTGCCAGTGAGTAAGTAAGTAAGTCTGTATCTATTATCATAATTCTTATTGTATGTATAATTTAACCTGGTGAAGTAGAAGAGAAGACCTTACAGTCTTAACTCCATCGGATAAAATAAATAAAATTAGCTTCCCTTTTGACTTCAGGTAAGCCAGTACCATTACATTTGAATAATGTAAGACAAAGTAGACAGAAATATATTACTACAATTTTAGCAGATGATGACGTTCCACAACAATATATTACTAATATCTTCAACATCTATAAAGATAATGAAATCTCTGTTAAACAAGATGGCAAATTATCTTCTTGGGAAAAGATCAGCACTGGAGTAAGACAGGGATGTGGACTTTCACCAGTGCTTTTCATTATATATATGAATAAATTAATAAACGATTGGAGGAAAACACAACGAGGATATATACCCATCAATAGGAACCTCAAACTCGATGCTATTCTTTTTGCAGACGATTTAGCTCTTCTGGCACTTTCCGAAAATGATTTGCAACGATCAATTTATAATTTACAAGAAATAGGTGCCAAATTTAATATGGAAATATCAATTAACAAAACTAAAATTATGGCAAGAAAATGGGAAGGACTCCAATACAAAGTAAAATCTGTCTCCAGAATAAAATTTTAGAGAGATCTAATCAATTTAAATATCTTGGATGCTATCTCTCTATCTAAGATGAAAAGGATATCCCTAAAAAAATGACTAGTGATAATAAAAGTTTGGGAATTATTATCCAAGTTATGAAACCATCCCTTGTACAAAAAAAACACCAGATTACTTTTATATAACACTTTGGCTAGACCAGTGTTGACCTATGGTAGTGAAGCATGGACACTAAAAAGACAACATGAAAGCAGAATAACGGCTTGTGAAATGAGATTCATGCGCAGAACAGCGGGTTACTCCAGATGGGATCGGAAAAGGAATACCGATATCTTAAAAGAATTGAAGACTACGCCAATTTTGGAATATATTAAACAGTACCAACTAAATTGGAAACACCATCTAGAAAGAATGAGTTCAAATCGGATCCCCAAAGCTTTTTATAATCATATACCAAGAGGAGGAATATCTCTGGGCCGTCCTATGAAACGCTGGAGGGAAAATTTTCTATAGGATTGTAACAGGCCTTGGCCTAATACTTGGAAGGAAGAAGAAGAAGACGAATTATTAAATCTTCATATGAGAACTATGGATAACAAGTTAGAAGATCAGCGGGATTGCCATTAGTAGGGAAATGTCTCTTAACATTTTATATTAGTAGTTTCTTGAATTTCAGAAACTCTATTTGCAACAAAAACATGAAGTTTATAACTAACTGAAACTATCTAGCCCGTACGTTTATGTCTGTGCAGACATAAGCTCTCTATACATCCCTATCCTGACCCAATCATTCCCTGTATAATCTGCTTCCCTCAAATCATATTTGAGATTATTCTCACACCTTATTCTTGGTTTATCAACTGGGCGTTTTGCCTCTGGTTTTCCTACATGAAGCTTCCATGCCCCTGTTTCAATCCCCATTTATGCCACATGTCCTGTAATCTCATCTACAAGATTTAAATGTTCTTATTAAGTTTCCTACAAATGTCATATAGCTCACTGCTAGCAGTCTCCTCTTTTCTCCTGTCTGTTCATCTCTCTTTATTCTATTCCCTTAATGTAAGAGTCCATATAATATAACTGGAGAACAATAGTTTTATAAATTTTCAGTTTAATATTCTTTGAGAGATTTGGGGATGACAAGATTCCCTGTAATACATAATGGCATGCATTTCTAGAATTGAGTCTATGTTTAATTTCTTTGTTCATCTCATTCCTATTTGTAATTATTGTTCCTAGGTATTTGAATTCAACCATTTCTTCAAAATTTTCCTCATTCATCACTAAGTGATCATTTATATTATACAGGGTGTTTCGAAATTCAATGCTCAAACTGCTAGGTATGATGCAGAAGGCAAAAGCAAATATATTTTGTTAAATAACCATGTGTCGGAAATTCGTACGTATTGAGTACTGAGCATGCGAAGGTAGTACGAGAGTGGAGGAGATATTAAATGAGCAATTATTTTTACAAATCCATTACACTAAATACTGTACTTGATCTGAAGTGTGCAGTGCGTTGTGATGCCATACTTCGACACTGAGTAAGTAAACAGCACTAGTAACTGTGTAACGGACTAAGCATCAACATGGAACGCTACTCATGGAGAGAACTGCGAGACATGCGCTTTGTCTATGGTGCGGCTGAGGGTAATAGTCGGCAAGCCCAGAGAATGTACCGCGAACGTTACCCTGCACGAAGATGTCCGGATTCTTGTACATTTAACTTAACTGCTTCATCCACGATCAACTATGGAATACTGGCACATTGGTGGTAAGCAGGCCTAATGCAGGCATACCACGTACTGTTCATACACACCTAACTTTGACGAAAACGTGCTGTTACACGCATTGAATGCAATCCAGACGACAAGTACCCACGATCAATTGCCTTTCTTCTGAGCTCGGTGTTCACCCATATTTTTGTATGGAGAGTGTTGCATCCGAAACAGCAACTTCGTTCCCCTTTATCGTCCTATGAGAGTGTAGGCCATGGGACCAGATGACTACCCACTCGATCTTCTTCAATTCATTTGTACGCTGGTTTCCTCTTCTTCTGCAACAAACTCACTGATAGACCCTCTGTTTCCTGAAGTTGTGATGTTTTCAGATGAGGCTCAATTTACTAGAGATGGTATGTACAATTCACACAACTCTCATGTATGGTCGGATGACAATCCGCGTACTACAGTTTTGAGGGGTCATCAGAGAAGATTTGCTGTAAACATTTGGGCCGGTATCGTAGGAGACTACTTGCTTGGGCCCTACATGTTGCCTCCTCGACTCAGGTGGGCAATGTACAGACTGTTCTTAGAAGTTCACCTGCCGACTTTACTGGAGGATGTACCTCTCCATATCAGGAGGAGGATGGGGCCCCATCTCACTTGCAGACCCAGTGCGTGCCGCAATAAACAACACTTTTGGGAATAGATGGATCGGCCGGGGTGGACCTGTAAATTGGCCTGCAAGATCCCCGGACCTCACTCCATTGAATTTCTTTCTCGGGGCTACATGAAGACCCAAGTATACTCTTCCCCTGTTGAATCTGAGATGGAGCTCGTAGCAAGAATTCTTGCAGTGGCAACAAACTTACAGAATATGCCACACATTTTCCAGCGGACAAGGGACTCTCTACTACGTCAGTACCGGCTCTGCAACGAGGTAAATGGTGCTCATTTCGAACATTTATTGTAAACGTTAGTCAGGGCATTAAAATAATGTAATCATGTAACATTGTTTTATTTGAATTACACCCAATTACATCCTTACTTCCTTACTCAATGTTGAAAAGTATGACGTCACAACATTTACGTACTTCAAATCATTTAGTGTAACGGTTTAAAAGAAATTGTTTGTTTTGTATCTCCTGCACTCCCGTATTACTTTTGCATGCTCCGTACTCAATACGTACGAATTTCCGACACATGGTTATTTAACAAAATATATTTGTTTTTGCCTTCTGCATCATACCTAGCAGTTTGAGCATTGAATTTCGAAACACCCTGTATAATGCATTTGTATGTGTGAACATATATTTAGTTTCTTTTTATATTTACTTTCTGTTTCAATATCTCAGTGTTACTCTATAAAGTGTTTGTGTTGGCCCTTAGTATCTCCTCGCTATTGATCAATAATGCTACATCATCAGCATAAACTAAAGGCTTATTACCATTGAGTGTATTCCTTCTTCATCATCTAAGTATTTGATGGCATGCTCTAGTACAAATTGAATAGTAGAGGAGATAGTGCATCTCATAATTTTAACCCATTGTGAATTTCAAAAATATCTGAAAACTGATTTTCCACACACACTCCATACTCTTTGTGCCATTTAGACACATTCAAATAAAAATCATCGGAGAACATATTGTTTAAATAACTCACCTCATAGGATTCATGCTTCCATGATATCGCGATTTCAAACATAATCATGTTCATCGTCAGCCATAACTCCGACTCAGAGTTATGGCTGACGATGAACATGATTATGTTTGAAATCGCGATATCATGGAAGCATGAATCCTATGAGGTGAGTTATTTAAACAATATGTTCTCCGATGATTTTTAATGATTATACCTCATAATGTTTACTTCCCAACATTAATTAAATATACATTCAAATAAGTCTAACTTTTTAGGAATTCCAAACTCCAGCAGGATACTATATAACTTTCTCTCTTAATTGAATCATGTGCCGTTTTGAAGTCTGTGTATAGTTAAGGTTCAGTACCTGTATATTCCTATTTCTTTTATAAAATCTATCTCATTAAAAATCTTATCTGTTGTAGACCTATTTCTTCCAAATCCGCTTTGATGATCTATTATGTCATCAATATAGGGAGTAAATCTGCTTAGTAGAGAGCTATGCCAGTGGTAACATTGCTGCCGAAAGGGGTATGCATACCTGACGCGTCAAATGCGATAAGCCAGACGAAAATATTTTAGCTTGGTCGAAAGAATAATTTTTCACCGTAAAAGTACAACCATCAAGAAATGGAAAGGTTCGACTGGGGTAAAATTTTCCAGAGATGAAATAGTCCCACCCATTCTGTTTTCTGGGCATGGACTACTTCAGGGAATAGAATCAATATTTTTTCAATTGAAGTGATTTAAGAACTTTACTTAATATCCAAGCAAGGAAGTCTGCTGCACAAAGTTCAAGATGAGGCAGAATCTGTTGCATTATGGGAGCTATTCTAGACTTGGATGCAATTATTGAAACATGGGTTTGTCCATTAACATAAGTACACTTAAGATATATATAACCACCATAAGCAGAAATAGTTCTTAGGAAAATTTTTGGACCAAAAAGAGATGAACAGATGGGTGAAGGAAGAAAACGACATAATAGTGAGCTACATGACATCTATAGGAAGCCATATGTAATAAGAACAGTTAAGTCTCATAGACTGTGATGGGCAGGACATGTGGCACATATGGGGATGAAAGACATGCATGGAAGCTTCTTGTAGGAAAACCAGAGGGAAAACGCCCAATTGGTATACCAAGAATGAGTTGGGAGACTAACATTATCCATGATTTCAGCAAAGTAGATTATACTGAGGATGATTGGAAGGTATTAGCTCAGGATAGGGATGTATGGAGAGCTTATGTCTGTGTGAGCATGAATATTGTAATAATAATAATAATAGCTTTATTTTACCTGGCAGAGTTAAGGCCTTAAGGCCTTGTCTACCACTCGACCAGGTTTAAAAAAATACAAAAGAAAAGTCTTAAATCTAAATTACAATATATATAAACGATTACAAGTTATGAATACAATACAATGAATATTTATAATGTATTTTGATTTACTCTAAATTTAACGAATTAAATATATAATATGTACAAGATATATAAAAAAACGAGGAAAAGATTAATGACATAGTATAAAATTAAATAAATAGAGAAAAATTAATTATTAGACAACAGGTAACTGTATAAGCGTGACTTAAAGGTGCCAAGTGTGCGGCAACCCCTGATATCTTGAGGAAGGAGATTCCAGGAGCGGGCAGAGGCTACTGTGAAGGAAGTAGAATAGGAGGAAGTGCTATGAAGAGGAATTGTTAGCAGACTGCTATCTTGTGACCTAGTGTCAATATTGTGGTAGGAGGATAACTTCTCAAATCTGGACGCTAGGAATGTAGGAATTCAGAAGCTTGAAAAGTAGTGAAAGAGAGTGCAATTTACGTCTGTCAGTAAGATTGAGCCAAGAGAGGTTATTAAAGTGTTCGGAAATATGGTCATAACAGCGGATATTGAAAATGAATCGAACGCAAGCATTATGAACACGCTGCAGTCTCTGTGACAAGGCATAGTTTAGATCATTATATATAATGTCACAATAATCGAAGTGTGGTAACACAAGATTCTGCACTAGGATTTGTTTTAACGAAACTGGGAGAAAATTCTTTAATCGTCTAAGATAATGTAAGATGGAGAATGTCTTTTTACATATGTGTTTCACTTGTGTTTGCCAGGTTAAATTTGCGTCTAGATGTAGTCCAAGATCTATTACTGAAGAAGAATAAGGGATAATTATATTATTTATAGTAATGTTTGGAAGTGTAGATATGTCAAAGGTTGTAAGCAGTCTTTGTTGCCCCATTAGAATTACTTGTGACTTGTTAGGATTTAGATTTAGACCGATACTTGAAGACCAGTTAAAGATGGATATGAGATCGTCATTCATTTTCATCAAGCTGTTATAGAGAGAATGAGGAGGTGAATGTAGGTAAATTTGGAGATCATCAGCATAGAGGTGATAACGGCAGTGCTTTAGTACAGGATCGATAGAGTCAGTGAGTTATTTCCCATAAGCAGAAATGCTAGAAACACAAAAACCGGAATTTCAGTTCTGTTTGTGAAAGGAGAAAGAAACAACTTTCTATGAATCTCTAAATCTTTCAGTGAAAATTCACCATTACATTTAACCATTTTTCTTCAATAGATAAAGGCAAAATATCACCCCGCGATGATTTAGGTAACCATAATCTTTGCTATAGAATCTTGTGCTTAATGTTGCTTAGAGCTGAAAGTCGTAAAGGATCAGAAATACTTGAAATAACAGACAGTTAAGTTTTATTTAGTGAACTTAGTTATTTGTTACATAAATTGTGGAAAGTGAAATGTATCTTGGGAAGAGTATTGAGAAACGCTTAACACTTGAATTATATTTTCACCAAGAGGGTTTTCATTAAAATTTTCTATTTGTAGAGTTATCGCTAGATGGAACCTCATAGCTATAAAATGGATATGACCAACCTGTGCAATAAATTCCTAAATGTCAATTTGAAATGGATATACACTAACTGCTCCATTTCTAATGTAAGAAAATAAATTACGAGCATATTATTTTCTGAAGTGTACACTAACACTATCCTAACAAATTGAAGTTAATTTATTTAAATAGGATGTGGAATTAATTGTGATTGTTGGTAAACCGATTCTGCCGACATCTTGATAAAGTTACTTAAACATTCACTTTTTGTGTGTTTGTGTCATTGTGTGTTTGCGATTTTGTGTGTTTGTGTCTTTTTTTGTTTTGTGTGTTTTTGTTTTTGAGTGATTTGTGTTTCTTTAGTGTCCTTGTGTGTGTGTTTTTTTAGTGTTTTGTGTGTTGGTCAGTTTTTGTATGCATTTGTGTGTTTTTTCTATGTTTTTGTGTGTTGTATTTTTGTGTGTTTGTGTGCGTGCGTCTGTGTGTGTGTATGTGCAAGCGTGCGTGTGCTGGTGTGTTGGTTGTTAGTACCTCCCTGCTATCGCATAATAATACATAATCAGCATAAACTAACGGCTTATTAACACCATCGAGTTTTAAGCCTTATTCGTCCCATAAAGAATTAAAGGCATGCTCTAGTACAAATTGAATAGTAGAGGAGATAGTGCATCTCCTTGAATTAATCCATTGTGAATATCAAAAGTATCCATTTCCACATGCAGCACTCTACTCTTTTTGCCATTTACACACATTTGGATAAGTCTTAACTTTTTAGTAATTTGAAACTCCATCAGGATACTATATAATAACTTCTCTCTCTAATTGAATCACATGCCTTTTTGAAGTATACATATAGTTGACACAGAGTGTCATTATATTCCTATTTCTTTTCTAAAATTTGTCTCACATTAAAAATCTGATCTGTTGTGGACCTGTTTATTTTAAATCCACCTTGCTTATCTCCTATATGTCATCAATATTGGGAGTAAGTCTGCTTACCAGAGAGCTATGCCGGCGGTAGCATTGCTGCCAAAAGGGTTACCCGTGCCACACAGGTCGAAGGACGTAAGCCAGATTAAAAAAAAAGTACCTTTTTCGAAAGAGTGACAATTTTTCACCATAAAGCTCGTTTATACAGTGTGCTATAAAGTTCACCTTACAAACATCTACGACTAGTAGAGGGGACTTGGAAACCATGTCCGGAAACTTATCGTTTCTGTGCTGCAACCATTTGACAACATGTTTTTAATGCAACCACTTTTACAAGTAATTTATTATGAGACATGACACAGTACATCACTTGTTTTACAATTCAACTCATTAATAACCAAGGAAACAAAATGAAACTGAATCATGACTTACATTAATAAATTAATAATCTGGGATACACCTTACACATTCGATTTTTGAAGTTTTCAAAATTTCGAAAAATTTTGTCATTTAAAAAAAAAAAACCAAGTCTTGGAATACTCGATACGGATTTTTTTTATTTAGACGAATCACAAAACTATTACTTGTTGAGACAATTGATGTACGTTCAGGAAATGCTTGATTTCAAACAGCTGTAGCACGGAATCAGTACGTTTCCGGACATGGTTTCCAATACAAAATATTATCAAATCAGTCCCCTCTACAAGTCCTTGAAGTTTGTAAGGGGAATTTTAGAGCACTCTGTATAAAAATGGGAAATACAAATTAATGTTATGTTTTTATTTTGATAACAGGTGCTTATCCTGCTTGTCTGGAATGAGCACCCCTGAGACCAAGGCATTTAAAACCCACTACCTCTGTGAACTGGCAACTAGTTTAATAAACTTTGAAGAGGAAATGGAAAATTTTCAGATTTTGTGTAATCCAGACCAGGAGGATATGCACTGCTTACTGCACAGTCAAAATAAAAACATAATCTTCCTTTGTATTTCCCTTTCTTATACAAAAGAGCTTGATGTGGATTGTTAGGAAAATTAAGTTCTACCATAACTTTAAAAAATGTCCTTGGAATATTTGTTTACAACCCCAAAACAAATGTCTTCTGCTGACAGTTGCATTATAACAGATTTTACTGACAAATTATAACATGTGAGGGACATGAATTATACAGCAAACATTAGCTCAGGATAACATTGTATGGAGTATGCATGTCTACATGTTCTTGAATCTCTGGGTTCAACAATGGCTGTGAATTAGTTATTTCTGGATCTTGATGCTCCTCTGACTGGTTTGAAAATATTTGATGAGATTGTGTTGTATTGAAGCATTTTCTCATATGCACCTCTTATGGATTGATAATCTGAAACTATCTGGATGTGCCTCTGTAACTGGTTGATATGTCCAAGCACACTTATGCATCAGATGCGCAGGGTGTCTCAAATATTTAACCCTTCTCGGGTGACAGTTTTTTTGGCCGAGGGCAAAAGGTCAATTTTGAATATCATTTCATACAAATGTTAATAACTGCTATTTGAATGATGCATTTACTTATAAAAACATCATATACCTACGTGCTTCAAAATGACATTTTATTATTTTACGTAAAGAAAGTTACTGCGAAAATGGCAAAGTCTGACTGGCCAATTTAACTTTTTTTTATACACTCTACATTAGTAAGTTTCTTCACAAAATACTCAAAATAATAGGGAGTATGAATAAATTAATAATAATAGTTATTATGTAAATAGTGCACCTGCATAAGAAAGAGTCTTCATAGCTGTATTATGTGTATTAATGGTTTTTTTTTAATGATGTAAAGAAAGATTGGAGAGTTTGTTCGCTTCCTAAAAATTCTCCTTTGTATGATACATTTTGAAACACACATCTTGATGTAGAGTAGTTTTTGATACACAAGGTCCACAGAAATAAATTGTCTTGTTCCTCTGAATTTTTGTTCTGCATGCAACACAGGGATTTGCACAAGATCCTTTTGATGTTCTTCCCATGAAATGTTGTAAGCCATTTAATCTTTGCAATGTTGGGTCTTTGTGATTGTGTGACCCTTACCGTACTTATTGGGGGTTTATTGGTACTCATGCATTCAGAAACAAGAGATGTGACAGGTGCTTTAAGTATATGCAATTCACTAAAATGCCCTTCACAATGATGGTACAAAACTGGGATCCAGATACAGGAAGATATGGGTAAGGGAAATTGAAAGGTGCATAAATAGAAATCATTTTTTTACTTCTATTACATGTGAAGAAAGAAGAAACTCATATAACCCACAGCTAACTCACTTCAAAATTTTAATTGAAGATGCTGTTGCATGTGAAGCAGTTTACAAACAGGAGGATATGTTAACAGTGTTTCAATGAAGAATGATGCACAAACAGCTAATAGTATTCAGCACCTTCCTCATCATCGGCAAAAATGTAAGCCTTGGGGGATTATTTTAAAGGGTGTTAGTTGTGGGTTAAATGAACATTTTTTTTCTTCACATGTAATAAAAGTAAAACAATGATTTCTTAAGGTAGAATATGTTTATCACTCACCTCATATTGTTCTTCTTATTTGATTATAAACTAGTTTCGGAACATAGTTTCTGTTCCATCCTCAGTAACATCACGACCGTTGTTCTGTCGTCTTGAAGAGTTGTCCTTCTCTCCTTCCATTGGCTGACTGAAAAACCTCGAAACCAGGTCATTCTCACCGAGAATGAGGACAACTCTTCAAGACGACAGAACAACGGTCGTGATGTTACTGAGGATGGAACAGAAACTATGTTCCGAAACTAGTTTATAATCAAATAAGAAGAACAATATGAGGTGAGTGATAAACATATTCTACCTTAATGAATATACCTCATAGTGAGAATTCCTAAAATAAGTAACAATGATTTCTGTTTATGCATCTTTCAATGTCCCTCACCCATATCCTCCTGTACCACCATTGTGACTCTCACTTGTATATACTGAATTTTGTTCCCAGCAGCTTTATTGGCTGATAAAAGTAGATGCCATAACTTATGAAATGACCCTTGGACGAATTTACAATAGACACCTACAAGAACCAAAAAAAATTCATGTACCATTTATGAGTGTGTCTACAAAACTGGTACTGTGCAATGCAATTATGTATCCTTTCATGTGCTTGGTGAAGTCCAGCACTAAATTTGGTTTCACTGTTGCTGGTTGATAAGGATACTTTGAAGGTACTGGTGTCATTTCATTTTTATCCCCTTTTTGATAAGTACTCAGAACAGTTACAGTTCTTCCATCCCTCGATGTGAGAGCCAGGTTTTCTTGTTTTCTAAAACTAATTACATCCCTCTTTTTTCATCTTTTTATTTTATTTGGCTCTAGGGAATTGGGCATATTTTTTATTGCTCAGGACTGTACCTGTTGTGACAATATTCATCTGCTAATTCAGGTGAAGTATATCACCTGTCATTATAAATATGGAAACCTTGAGGTGGGTCTGTAGGAGGGATGAGGTTCAGTCCTTTACAACTTGGGTGGTTTTGAGGAGATCAGAATCTGATAGAATCATTCCCATGTAGGGCTGGATATTATACGGAACTGCCTGAGAGTGAAAATACTTTCATTCCAAATTTTGGCTGGTTTATTTGGGTTGTAGTCTTTGAGTTTCACTCTCCCCTTGAAGCTGATTGTGCTTCAATTGAAAGATATGGAAGGTCCTGGTGAGTAGAAGAGAGAACGCTTGTGCCGCATTTTTTCCATCACATCCTGCATCAATTTCCCTTTAGCTAACTTCTTGTTATCTTCATCATGGGCAAAATGTAAATTCCAAAACAAGAGGAGAAATTTCTCTCTTGAAACACATCGCCAGAAAAAAGGAAATGTGTCTACCCAGCTTCTGGTAAAGTAGTTCTTGTTATCAGGCTGGGATGAAGCCTCATGTTGAATACCATGCCGAAAAACAGTTTTATATCGGAAACTTTCCGGGGAGACTATGATGCAATTCTATCTGTTTTAGTTAAGAATGTTAATTTTTGTAAGTCTGACCGTGAATGCAGGTTTCCTTCGTTATATCAAGAATTAAAAATAAAAGTTAAAATAATCCACTGGATCGATATCCTGATCAAAAAGAGATGGTAACACTGGCCCCTGCTGAATTTTATTTATTGGTATATTTGAAGTTGGGCGGGATCTAATTAACTCAGGAAGGTGCACCCAGGAGTGTGTTACAGTTCTGCCAGTGCCAGGAGATAATGTCAGGAATTTATTAAGAATACTTTGTGACATTAAGAAAATCACACTATGTTGTGATGCCTGTGTATCAATTTATGGCTCTGGTTTGTGTTTCTCAAGATACTCAGTCTACAGACACCCTGTAACTATTGTTCTAAAGTTTGATATTTAACTTTGTACACAGGTCGCAGCATTTGCTGTAAAAGAGGAATCCGATGATATTAAACAAGAGGTACGAACTATAACAAAGGTAAGTATTTGGTTTATATTTTCTTTTTTAATATTAGACCACCTATTATTTTGATGTGTGGTTATGCTACTTAATTAATGTGAGTAAATTATTTAAAGGGGTTCTGTTGAGAAACCACTCACAGTATTTTCCAGTCTATAAGATGCACTCGTCCTCTTTATTATAAACTTGATCTCCAAATGTTTTATCTTAACACTGGATGACTACTTTGCATGTTTGTGAATGATTTATGTTGAAATGGTAATGATATTATGTGAGTTTCCTTGCATGCATTTCAAAATGTTGGCCTTTATTCCTGCCCACTTCACACATGCTAGAAATAACATGAGAGTCACATGTCAATTTGATTTTATAATAAACTGGCTACAAAGATATTGGAAGTTAAAAGAGAGTGTAATGATGATGATAGTCTTTACCTTTGTTATGTGAGTTGCATCCATTTTTAAAATTAAGTTAAAAAATTTGTCTTATTCACCAGTAAATAAAGTACCAGTACGTAGGTTTCTTTGTTTTGCAGCATTTCCTCAGTGTGACCTTGTAACACACCACTGTGTATTTCTCTCCTTCCACTAGAAAACACTGTTCAGGGATATATGTTAGAACTCAGTTTTACCTTCATAACTCTGAAAGTCTCATGTTTTAAGTGCTGTAGTTCCCCAGATATGTGGTGTTCGTTAATACAACATGGTAGAAGCCAGAAGATCAGTGGTTTGAATCCTGATGGAGGCAGTGTATTTAAACAGCCTAAACCGGCCGACTGCATCATGACCCCGGTGTTGGCTCAGCCTTTAAATGAAATGAGTATCAGATATTCGCCCTGGTAGTAATAGTTACCATTATGTAGAACTAAGAATGTGGGTGACATCTTGTGCTAATTGTAAGGAAAGGTGGAAGTCTTAACCTTGTGATGCACTAGTTGGATCACTTTACCTTTTATTTTCCAAGATTCAGCCCTTTAAATTAAACACTTAACTATTTCTTAGTGTTTTGAATGTTATACAGTAAGAGATGTCACTTCAGTTAGCTTTAAAATAAATCTTCTTAGTAGTTTGGTTAAGTTTAATTGTTAAACTGTAGAGATAGGGAGCGGCAGTAGTGGGAACATTTATGCCAGATGCCTCGTCATCTAATTAGTGACGCCCGTGAATGGATTAACGAGATTCCCTCTGTCCCTATTGACAATTAAATAATCTATTCAGTATAGGACTTAGTGTCTATGTTAAAATTTAATTTAACCAATAACATTAGGACACACACATTCAAATTTATATTTTCATATGTTGCATGTGTGACTGTGTACAGGTTGAAAGTATGTGATGTTAGAAGCAAGGAGTTCCAGTAAACATGGGTCTACAAACAAACTACGTGCGAGATTGTTCATTATGAATATAAGGTTATAACTTGCAATATCCAGTGTTGTTAGTTTGGTGCTACAATGAATAGTAAAGAATGACTTAAACTTTTTAACATTTTTTTTTTTCGAGAATTGCATAATGGTGCATAGCTGTTAGATACATAACACCGTCCAATTATTCTCAGTGCAGGTCTATAGAAAATAAATAATGACGCAGGTCAAGATCATAAACTATATTTTTTTAAACTTTGATTTTAGTATCTTCATATATGTCTGATTAACTACACACTAAAAATATATTTTTTTTCTTTTTCTATAGACATATGCCTACTTACTTACACACACTATGTAAATGGTGATTACATGTTATTCCATCTCTTGAGGGGTCTGCCCACTTCTCTTTTTGCTCCAGGATGTATGTTCTTCACTACTTTAATGAGCCTCTGTCCACGTGAGCATTTCATTCCCTCTTCCTTGTTGTAACAAATATCATAATTTTATTTAAATTTTATAGGAATTAATCACTATGAGGTTTAATTTCACCATAAATATCATAACATCTATGATATTGCATTCCTCCCTCATATCCTAGTTTCTGACTCTGTCATATCTTGTTTTGTGTACTAAGGCTGTTAAAATATTAATTTCTTCTGTTCTAATGAGTTGTTTAGTATCTGCTCTTTTATCCACACCATATGTCATTATTGGTCATACACATGTTTTATAAACTTTTACTTTACTTCCTGTGTTTAAATATTTGTTTTTCCATATAACAACTTGTAAGTATCCTGATATTCTCGATGCTTTGAAAACCTGAGATCTTACTTCATCAAACACTCAAAGTCTTCTACCAGATGCAAGGAAACTCAGGAAACAACTAAGAGACAAAGAAGCAGTTCTCTGGAGTCAACTTCCTCATAAAGGAAAAGGCGTTGTTCTCTACAATGAATATACACCGGCAAATCAATGGATTTGTGACCATCAGGGATTGTCTTGTTCCGAATGGAGAGAAGCGATTAAAATGCAAGCCAATGTATCGGCGGTGCGGTGCGTTCTTTGCCAGGCAGGTCTAGGGACGATACCCTCTGTAGACATTGTTGCAGAGAGCACGAAACCCTTGCACACGTCCTTGGGCCTGTCTATTTGGAGAATCACTGAGAAATATTCAGCACCACACTATTTGAAATATGATGGCAGAAGCCTTGCGAGATTTTGGATACACATTTTATGAGGAAGTACATGGTGTGGCCACTAATGGGAGTAACAGACGAATAGATATTATTGCATTTAGACCATCCTCTAAAATTGGTATGATATTGGATCCCACAATTCGTTTTGAGACTCATAGTGGCCAACCTGTGGAAGTTGTCTCTGAAAAGAAAGCCATATATGAGCCAACAATTAACTATTACAAAGATAAATACTAACTAGATAGTATAACTGTCACAGGATTGATGATCGGGGCAAAAGGTAGTATACCAGGATTCTTAACCAAATTTTGGAATTCCTTAGATTTGGACAGGGTGTATCTTTCTAGAATTGCCATCGCTGCCATTAGAGGATCAATTTCAATTTTAAGAAACCATATTTACAAAATTACTTTATAATATGTATACTTCAATTAGGCCTACAAGTTGAATTTTTAAAAATGTATTTACAAAATGTATTTCATCAATTACAAAGTTAATTGTCTGTATCACTTTGTCCTTGAGGCAATCCTCTAATGAGGAAATTTTTATATAATAAATATACCAGAGCTTGAGATGTGTATTCCAAGATATTAAAATCCATAACTCTTTGTATGATTCTAATTTGCATCTTATAGATAAACACATACATTTAGTTATATTTGTAGAGATATCCATATTTAATTTTTCTGCTGTTGCCACGAATCGATGAACTAAACATTGGAGTTCGCCCTTTGTTCTGGTGACCAGAACTGTATCAGCGTAACATATTGTATTACATTTTTTATTTCCTATTTGGTAATCTGGTAGGCTCTTTACCTATTATATAATTTTATCTATTATCAGATTAAACAATAAATGGCTTAGAGAATCTTCTTGTTTTATTCCTTTTACACACTTAATTCCTTCCGTAAGTTTCCCATTTATAGAAATCTTTGTTTCAGCAATTGTATTTATATCCTTTACCAAATTTATTACTGGATTGAAATTTTTTTCTCTTCCAAGATTCCTATTATATCTTCTATTTTGGTTGTATCAAAGGCTTCTGTCGAATAAAAACAGAAAGAAACAGGTGTTGTATATTACTTTTCAATTCTAAAGTATATATTTTTATCATAGTGAATGTGTTCCATTACATTAAGACATAAGTAAAGATTAAGACTGTTTGATTAAAACAACATTGTCATTTCTGCCGTAGACTTAATTTAACATAGCTGCACAGGGTAATGAGTAAAAAATAAAAAAGTATGATATATATTGTGATTCATTTTGATTATTTGGCATCGAAGACAGCTAGGTATTTACACATGTCAGTAAGGACAGCATGAAGTTGAGTGTAAAATTATTGGTATTTGAGAATTTTAAGACCGAATAACTGGGAGTGATAAAAGAAAATTTGAGCATCACTACAGGACATGAGATTAGTGACAGAAGTTGGAAGGAATCACTTTCATTCCTCTGTCATGTAGAAGAGAGTCGTTAATTTTTTAGGCCAAATCCAAACCATGAGAAATCATTTTAAGGGCTGCAAATTTGAGATGATGACATGCCGTTTCTAGGGAGTTTAAAAAGAGTAGCACATGTCACTCTTACGTGAAAGTTTAGCAGGAGCCACTCTTATAGAGGTTTGTAAGAAGGAGCACTTAGAAGTCCATTTAGTCTTTACAGTAGAAAATTGTGATTGGAATTGGGAAAGAGTAATATTTTGTGATGAATTACCTATTGTACTACAAAGAATTGTTTACTGTCAATATGGAACTTGATTTAACCACATATACACCACCATTTGTGCCCAGAGTAGTAGAGTATCCGTGTCTAGTTGTAGGCAGATATCTCTTATTGGGCACAGACCATCACATTAGTGTAAAATTTAATAAGCACAACATCAAAGGTGGAAAGTTATATGTTTTTTTATGTATCCTAATGTAAATCTTTAATTTCTCAATTGATTAGAGATGAATTCTGAGGAGAGAGGATATAGCCCGACCTCATTGCTCTCCGGATTTGAACCCATTTGAGAATATGTGGGCAGAAGTAAAGAAGTGTATGTGGAATAATTTGCCTAATTCCCCTGCAAAATGATTTATGGAAGCTCTTCCAAGATGTCTGGTGTGACATAGCTGAGAATAGACACTATTTGAAAGGATTGTGCAATTCTATGTGCACTCAATTACAAACTGCGATCATGTTGGAGTAAATATTGATTTGTAACTTTGATTTTACTTTTTATTAGTTTTAATTTTCCAAAACATCTAGTAGTTTGTTTGTTTTATGGCATTACACATACTTTCTGTAAGAGTAAAATCTTTATTTTCTTTCTTTTTACCTGATGTTGATTGTTAAAACAGTCATAAAGGAAACAACAAAAATTATATTTCATTCTCTTAAAATAGACACTACTTACTGTTTGAATGCACAACTTGATAAATGCAAGACCAAATTGTTACCATTACACTAGAGCAGTGACATGCAGAACACTTCCATTAAAACTATAGATATCAGACCGAGACCAACAACATATGGCACTACCCCCTCCACGTTGTAGCGAAAACACTAGAATGAGTCTTAATTTTTAAGCCGATTGATACTAAGCTCTCCTTTCTCACTTCATATTTGAACTGACACATCCACCAATAAGGAGAATATGTTTCCCATGCTCCATGAACCTTGATTTGTTTCTCTCTCTGTTTCATTGTTGTTACTATCTGACCTGCCAACTCTGGTCTCTTTTTCAGTACTCCTTAACTTCTTCCTTTACATTTTATGAATTAATTGGGTAGTACATATGTATGTATTTGCTCAATTGTTTATTTCTATTTTTCTCATTGCCTTTTCCATCTGTTAGATCTACAGTCTCGATCCATTGCTCAAGTGGTCTTTCCAAAATTTCTTTATTTACTCATATTACTAGGGCACGCCGTAGCATAATGGTTAAGGCACTGCACTACAAGCCGGAAGGTCGAGGGTTCAAGTCCCGGTGGGGTCAGGATTTTTAAACTGACCCAAACCTTCTGGCGGCACTATGGCCCTGGGGTCGACTCAGCCTCTAACTCAAATGAGTACCAGACGCTTGTTCTGGGTGTAATGGCGTCCGTCACGCAGGGCTGACATGAAGTGCCGATTGTTCAGAAAAAGTGGAAGCCTGAACCTCCCACTAGCTGAAAGGCCTCCTGAGGGTAGTGTTGGGAATACTTTACTTTTTACTCATATTGCTGTATATATTTTTACTCATATTGCTATATATATATAATGCAACCTATTTTATCAAATCTCATATACAAGAAAGTACACTCATAGACCCAAAATGTTGTTTACAACATCCTAAATTACATGGAAGCAGAATAAAAGGAAATAAATCTATAAAAAAAATTACAAATAAAAGCTGTGAGAGCAAGTGGTGTATTATGATCTACAAGACACGAAACTAAACTGCAATCAACTGTACACCATTCTCTTCTCTTTGTGACCATTCTCCCTCTGATGCAGAAGCTTTCAGTTAAGTTTTGTGCTTGATGTACCCATTTGCTCTACTATAACCTGAGCATTTATTTGTAGTATCACAGCAGTGAAGCAAATAGTCTTTGATTCTTTTCAACGTGTTTAAGTAAGTGGATTGATCGATGGGACAGAATTAAAAAAAATGATGTGGATTATAGTCACCATGATTTATGTATTATTATTAGCAACTAGAATTTAGAATTCTAGAAATAAAATTAAATCACAAGTAACACAGACACCCTCTTTTCTTATAAGTAGGTTGAATAAATAAAGAAATGTTGACATTCATGAAAGACTAAAAGTTCATAATATAATAGAAGATATCCAAACACAAAAACACTGAACTGCATGGCAGGTCATGCCTAGAAGACCATATGCATACTAGCAAGTTGCTGACATTAAATCTATATCCTGCCATTATAGGGGTGACACATTGTCATCATTTGGAAACCCACGGATATTGTATCTGGTTTTCTCAACCTGGATTCTCCACTGAATGATTACAGACCCCATGCTTGTCAAAACTTCATACAAAATCTTCCTCCATGTGGTTCGAACAAGCTTTTGACCCATAGCTCTGTGTCATGACATAATGCTTTAGATTACAGCAGAAGGAGTGGTAAATTTCCTCAACAGAATAGATTGATTTTATTAATTAAAAAAAAATAAAACATAGTTTTATTTGATTTTCATATTTATTATATAATTCAGTGACAGCTGTTTCGGTACACTGTACCTTCTTCAGACATGTTAACAAAATATGAATTGTTAACATGTCTGAAGAAGGTACAGTGTACCGAAACAGCTATCACTGAATTATATAATAAATATGAAAATCAAATAAAACTACATTTTATTTTTATTTAATTAATAAATATGGATTTTCATCAAGTAAACACCAACTCAATTGATTAGATTGATTTTGTTTTCTAAAAAAAAAATCCAATATCAGCTTAAACAACACAGAGACAGGGTAACACATAAACAATGCTGGGGAATCAAGAACATCGTGAGATATAACAAGACGCAACTAAGCATAAACCTAAAATGTTCATGATATTATTTTTTTTGTTATTACAAAATTCACCGTGATCTGTAAATTATTTAGTTTTCCTATGGCTAGTTATTTATATTAAAGAGATTTAAGTGAGTTGTAATGTTTCTGTCTTAAGTTAATACTTGATATTCCAGTAGTGTACTTATTTTATTTTATTTTATATCAGATTTAATTATTATTCATACATAAATATTTAATAACTGATACAAAAACACTTCTCTGAAATGTGCTCAGAATCAACCAGCTTAATAATTAAATGGGCTAAATGTAATAAAGTATACCCTAATTTAATGAAATTTAACATCTTTATAATACAAATCGGAAGTGACTCAAGGAAGTAAACAAGTCTCAAACTTCTCACCTCACACATAATTATGATGCATCTGCATTTTTAACTAAATTCTGCTGTTAGAAATGAGCCCTTAACTCCAGCATTTCTCGTTATACCTGGTGTGAATTGATTGGATTTTAAGATCCCGTTTTGCTGCCTGGGAACTTAAAAAATGCATGGTCTTATTCTTGTTGTTCTGTATGTGCATCTTTTCCAATATTATAATTCTCTTGATCTCTCCCAATATTTCCATACTTTAGTTTGTTCTTCAATTTATGATCTTATAACAAACAGTGTGCCACCACCAATTTCATAATTTCCTCACATTTATTACTGATTTTCTTTGTTTTCATTGCAGTCGTTAATATAGTCCCTGCATTCAGTTTGATAAATGTCTTTTTTTTTTTGCCATTTGTAGTTTCTATTTTCTTACTTCTTTGCTGAAGATTACATAAACTAAATTATGATGATCTTGTAGATTTCTGGGCTGTAGGCCGTGGTTTTGAGGCTTGAAGTTCCCCGACGTTTCACCAGAGACTGTGTCTGGCATCCTCAAGGGTTATCTTGATGCCAGATGCAGTCTCTGGCGAAACGTCGGGGAACTATAAGCCTTAAGACCATGGTCTACAGCCTGGAAATCTTCTTCAAGATCATCACAGCAACTCCGGCCATGAAAGCCTAAGTCAATACATAAGCTGAATTGTTTATTGTTGCTAATGTAATGTAGAATTTACTAAATATTTTGTGAAATTTGTTACGAGGTATCTACCATTCTGAAAGTAACTTGTAACAAATTTCAGATGAGATTACTAAATTCAAACTCATATTAGGAGCAATGAACATGTTAAGTATAATTTTTCTGTAAACAAATAAAAAAATTCAGGTTTAAGAAAAAAAAACAGGAATTCATCAAATTATTTGCAAAGACTGTCCTTCTAGATCATCAGTGTGGATTTAGAAGAAACAGGTCTACAACTGATCTGATTTTTAGCATAAGACAAATTTTAGAAAACAAATGGGAAAATAATGGTACTGTACATCAACTATGTGTAGACTTCAAAAAGCATATGATTAAATTAAAAAGGAGAAGTTATATAGTATCCTGCTGGAGTTCGGAATTCCTAAAAAGTTAGACTTATACGAACGTGTCTAAATGGCACAAAGAGTAAAGTGCGTGTATGCAAACATTTTTCGATACTTTTGAAATCCACAATGGGTTGAAACAAGGAGATGCATTATCTCCTCTAATATTTCATTTTGTACTAGAGCATTCCATCAAATCTTTAGAGGATGAAGAAGGCCTACAACTAAATGGTATTAATAAGCTGTTAGTTTATGCTGATAATGTAGTACTATTGGGCGATAGCAAGGAGATACCAAGGGCCAACACACACAAACTATTAAATAACACTAAGAAATTGGGACTGGATGTAAATATCAATAAAACTAAATATATGGTCACACATAGAAACTTATTATATAATGCAAAAGATCAGGTAATGACAAATGATGGAAATTTTGAGGAAGTGGCTGAATTCAAATACCTGGGAACAATAATCACAAATAGGAATGAATGCACAAAGAAATTAAACATAGGCTCAATTCTGGAAATGCGTGCTATTATGCATAACAGGAACTCTTGACGTCCCAACTCCTTTCAAAAAATGTTAAACTGAAAATATATAAAATGGTTATTCTATTGTTATTGGATACGAAACATAGACTTTTACTGTAAGGGAGGAAAGAAGGTTATGAGTATTTGAGAATAAAGTTCTTAAGAAAATTTTTGTGCATGGAAGCTTCTTGTAGAAAAACCAGAGGGGAAACGCCCAGTTGGTAGATCAAGAATGAGGTGGCAAAATAACATTTACTATGATTTGAGGGAAGTAGATTATATAGGGAATGATGGGAAAACATTAGCTCAGGATAGGTATATATGGAGAGCTTATGTACACGCACGTACGGGTTCGATAGTGCCGCCATTGAGTTAGTTATTAGTAAATTATGCATAAGAAAAAATGGTACATTTTCTAAAAAATACTTCCGGAATATTAATAATGGAAAAATTAGAATAATGGTTGTAACAGCTCATTAGTTGATACAGGATCAGAAAAGTTGAAGACTGCGGTAAGTATTAAAACATTTGGAAAGACCAATAGAACTCACATTATAAAAAAGAACAAAAACATTACAATAAATATTGAAGTTCCTGGGCAAGCTTGATTTGATCTAAATTTTATTCAAACTCCACCAGGTGGTACAAGAAAAGCTGGAATTTCAGCTCGTCAGTATTTACTTTTTTAATGTTGATAATGAACCAGAAGTGTGTCCAAGTTAGAGGATGATATATAATAAAGTCATGTGTATAGCTTTCGATTCATATATGTATTCTGTTTATTATTTTACTTGTAATATCTCATTTACCATATGCAGGTGAATGTTGCATATATCTTTTCATTATTACTGTACATGTAATGTATCTCTATATTGTGTTAAAGTCTTCTTGTAATACTGTGTAGAACTGAAATGCGACACAGTATCAAATAAAAAGATGAAAAAACAACATTTCACATTGCTGCTGAGAATTTTTTAAAACTGTTATGGAATGAACGTTACGTAGAATAGTGCTACATTGTGACACATCTGTTACTATATTGTAATATTTTCAGATGGACCAGACTGAAGAAAGACATGCTGAAATATACAGTCCTAATAATAGATCACAAACAGAAGACATAGACCTAAAATGTACGTCGTATAAATATTTTGTTTGTAGCAAGCCATTTTCTAGTAAGTCCGATCTTAGTAGACAATTACCAGTACTTAGTAACAAAACATTTTTTAAATGTTCTGTTTGTAATAAGTCATTCTCCCAGAAGTCCACTCTTAATACACATTTACTTGTGCATAGTAATGAGAAACACTTCAAATGTTCAGTTTGTAATAAGTCACTTTCTCCGAAGTCCAATCTTAATAAACATTTACTTGTGCATAGTAATGAGAAACACTTCAAATGTTCAGTTTGTAATAAGTCATTCTCCTGGAAGTCAACTCTTAATGCACATTTACTTGTGCATAGTAATGAGAAACACTTCAAATGTTCGGTTTGTAATAAGTCATTCTCCTGGAAGTCCACTCTTAATACACATTTACTTGTGCATAGTAATGAGAAACACTTCAAATGTTCAGTTTGTAATAAGTCATTCTCCTGGAAGTCCACTCTTAATACACATTTACTTGTGCATAGTAATGAGAAACACTTCAAATGTTCAGTTTGTAATAAGTCATTCTCCCAGAAGTCCTCTCTTAATACACATTTACTTGTGCATAGTAATGAGAAACACTTCAAATGTTTAGTTTGTAATAAGTCATTCTCCTGGAAGGCCAATCTTAATAAACATTTACTTGTGCATAGTAATGAGAAACACTTCAAATGTTCCATTTGTAATAAGTCATTCTCCCAGAAGTCCTCTCTTAATACACATTTACTTGTGCATAGTAATGAGAAACACTTCAAATGTTTAGTTTGTAATAAGTCATTCTCCTGGAAGTCCAATCTTAATACACATTTACTTGTGCATAGTAATGAAAAACACTTCAAATGTTCAGTTTGTAATAAGTCATTCTCCCGGAAGTCCAATCTTAATACACATTTACTTGTGCATAGTAATGAGAAACACTTCAAATGTTCAGTTTGTAATAAGTCATTCTCCCGGAAGTCCAATCTTAATACACATTTAGTTGTGCATAGTAATGAGAAACACTTCAAATGTTTAGTTTGTAATAAGTCATTCTCCTGGAAGTCCAATCTTAATAAACATTTACTTGTGCATAGTAATGAGAAACACTTCAAATGTTCAGTATGTAATAAGTCATTCTCCTGGAAGTCCAATCTTAATGCACATTTACTTGTGCATAGTAATGAGAAACACTTCAAATGTTCAGTTTGTAATAAGTCATTCTCCCGGAAGTCCAATCTTAATACACATTTACTTGTGCATAGTAATGAGAAACCCTTCAAATGTTCAGTTTGTAATAAGTCATTCTCCCAGAAGTCCTCTCTTAATACACATTTACTTGTGCATATTAATGAGAAACACTTCAAATGTTGAGTTTGTAATAAGTCATTCTCCCAGAAGTCCAATCTTAATGCACATTTACTTGTGCATAGTAATGAGAAACCCTTCAAATGTTCAGTTTGTAATAAGTCATTCTCCTGGAAGTCCAATCTTAATGCACATTTACTTGTGCATAGTAATGAGAAACACTTCAAATGTTGATTTTGTAATAAGTCATTCAGCCAGAAGTCTCATCTTAATGCACATTTACTTGACGATTTTATTATTAATCTAACACTTCTCATCGAAGGATAAATTATATTTGAAGAGAAAAATTTTCGCCTAGACCGAGACTCGAATCCGGGACCCTTGACTTTCCGGGCCAAGTGCTCTACCAACTGAGCTACCGAGGCGAGTTGCGATCTAGACGCAAATTTTTCTCTTATATACGTTGTAATTCCCTCGCGCCAAATGCTTAAAACCGTAGCTTCTATCTAGCAAATGGCGGCTTCTTAGTTAAGAAGACATTTATTGGGAATTTAACACTACTTTATAAAGCCAGTAGGGCTTCTATTGACGATTTTATTATTAATTTAACACTTCTCATTGAAAGATAAATTATATTTGAAGAGAAAAATTTTCGCCTAGACCGAGACTCGAACCCGGGACCCTTGGCTTTCCTGGCCAAGTGCTCTACCAACTGAGCTACCGAGGCGAGTTGCGATCTAGACGCAAATTTTTCTCTTCAAATATAATTTATCCTTTAATGAGAAGTGTTAAATTAATAATAAAATCGTCAATAGAAGCCCTACTGGCTTTATAAAGTAGTGTTAAATTCCCAATAAATGTCTTCTTAACTAAGAAGCCGCCATTTGCAAGATAGAAGCTACAGTTTCAAGCATTTGGCGCGAGGGAATTACAACATATATAAGAGAAAAAATTGCGTCTATATCGCAACTCGCCTCGGTAGCTCAGTTGGTAGAGCACTTGGCCCGGAAAGCCAAGGGTCCCGGGTTCGAGTCTCGGTCTAGGCGAAAATTTTTCTCTTCAAATATAACACATTTACTTGTTTATAGTAATGAGAAACACTTCTAATGTTCAGTTTGTAATAAGTTATTCTCCCAGAAGTCCCCACTTAATACACATTTACTTAGACATAATGACAAAGAAATGTATGTCTAGGTGCAACATCTTTTTAAAATATAATTTTGATTGGTTTAATACAAATTTATTTATACAACACTGGAGTAATAAGTTATATATATATATATATATATATATATATGTATGTATGTATTAGTAGGGGTGACATGTGGTCAAGATATCAGGGTCTCCAGCTGTTATAGCTTGTTTTCTTAACCTTGAGCTGCTACTTATTAAAGTTACTCAAATTCTTCAGAATGCTTGGTGGGCAATGATTCCATACTGGCCATAATTCCTTGAGAAAATGTCTTCCTCCTTGTAGACATGAACCATAGAACAGCACCAAGGCATCTTGCCTTATCCATTCGGGTAGAGCGTGGGACATTGGATTATTTACTACTCAATATTTTCTATATTCTGTTGTTAGCACTTTGAACTTCCAAAGGACAATCCCATCAAGTTTGATAAGTTGCATCCTGAATTTTTATGAAAATGCATAAAACTTGTCCTTAATGTTTGCCATTTATTTTATTTTTGTAATGAATACTTTGAGGTTATCACTAACATGTAGACAAGAGAAAACATGATACAAACTGCTAATTAATACAATTATCATCATGATCCTGTAGCTCTATTTAGGAGCATAGGGCATCCATAAGAGCTTTCCACTGGACAATGTTGCTGGCAACAATTTTCACTACTTTCCTGACAGTAGAAAGATGATTTAGTTTAAATTATTGCAGAAATATATTTTAAATTTGAAAGTTGATTTCTCAGCCATTATACCTGTGATATTATTGTTATTACATTTTATATGGTTATTAACTTCTGTGCTATGCAAAACTGTTTTTTTTACAAAATAGTGAAAAGCCTGTTTCTCTATCCAAAATAGAAAACAAATGCTGAGGAACATTAGAGAAGAGATGCTGGTTGACAAAAGGAGAAATGTATTTTTCTTAATAAACATTGTACCGACTTTAATTTGTGATGGCTGTTGCTAATAATAGTGTCCGGTGGAAAGTTCTTACTGATGCCCTACGCCTGTCCAGTTTATTTTAATAATCTCACACCTCAAAATGCATATGGTGGATTAACGGCTTTTTGTATGTATTTTCAGAATTCTAAAATCTATCTGTGACTTATGAGAAATATTTGCTCATTTTGTACTCAAAAGGACAATCCCTCATTGTATATATTGTAAGTTGCAAATTGCATATTTTCATATCAGCATATCGATGGTAGGCGATGAAAACCTTGTAATTCCATCAGTATTGAAAACCACATAACTCCAGTAGCCAGCACAGAAATATGTGATGCGTAACCTGTTGAGAACACGGACTACAAATTTATTAAGAACTTCACTTGTATTTTGTAGTAAAATATGTGGCAACTATTGCTGTATCAATTTTCATAATTATTTAAAAAGGTTATTTGTTTCTCCTGTCAAATTTACCAAAATGGAGTTACGAGGTTTTCATTGCCAACCATCAATATGTAACATTAAGAAAATATTGGCATAATCATTTAATAAAATGTATTAATCACTTCCATTTGAATTTCAAATATTATTGTTATTACCTCATGTATAAGTTATTTGTATTTTTATAAAATGCTGTTAATAAATGTTAATCTTCTTATCTGGTTATGATATTGTATACGTACAGTTTAGAACTATAGCCTTACTACACTTTAAGTGAAACAGGGTGCTTAACATGTGGAATGAATATTACTACTACTGTACTGTACTTAAAAATAAAAAATGTCCTCACCTTGTGTCTAACTCAGGGTCAAGTCGAGAGATGAAGCCCCTATATTTATAGAGGTCTGTGAATGACAAGGGTGCCGGCCGACCACGCCTGATGCACCATCACAGGGGCAGATGAACGAAATGAAACAAAATGATTCAGATGAATATCGAGAAATGGTAGAATGAAATTGTAGCAAGGGAAAATGGGAGAAATCCCCAAGAAAAACTTGCCCAAGCTCCGTTTTGTCCACCACAAAACCCATGTGGAGTGACCGAGACTCGTAAACGGGACCCCAGTTGTGAGAGGCCAGTGTCAAACCACTTACACCACAGAGCCACCTATATTACAACTACTGATGAGAAATATTTCAAATGTTCTCTTTGTAGGAAGTCACTTTGGCTTGGCAAAGAGACATCATTCAAATTATTGGTTTATAATAAGCCAATCCTTTGTAAAACACATTTGCTCTCTTTGGTTCCATTAAATCAATGTATTTAATTTGTTGGCCTGCAATACACTATCCTAATGGAATTAGCGGGCAATCCTGTGTGTTCTGGTTATACCAACAATACTCTGTCCTGGTTTAACTCTGCTACTGATCCACCAGGAAGTGTCCGTGTGGTGACCGGAATAAAGAAGAGTCCTTTTATAGCTCGTACATTTTGTAAGATATGTTCATATTGGATACTTGAGAATATAACTGCCCCACTCTGACTCAAGGATTATAAATGTGGGGTCTGGTCCTCCAGGTTGAGCTGAGGCTGACAACCTCATCCTGTGATAGTGTTGACCTAGTTCCTGTTGACAATCTCAATACAAATAGCAGACTGATCCATAAAGGAAATGATAAATTCCTAAGGGAAAGGAAGCATGAGTTTGGATTTGGAAATGGAATATTGTAATGAGATAAACTGTATCATTCATGGACTGTATAACCTCATAGAGTAGTAATCGTATGTACTGTAGTCATGATCAGAGCCCCCTATATCATGAGCATCACATGTGGACAAATACTGCAAGAAGTTTACAATTCTTTGTACATTAAATGTGCAACCTCCGTAAACCAGGTCACAGAACTCCAGCTTTTGGCTCTCATTGGTAGACAGTTGAGAGGTATACTGCCTCTATTTCTTATGCCACTGTTTACTTTGTCTGCCACATCGCCCCTTTATCTTTATACTCTCTTCCACAATATAATTCATAGTCGAGAGACAACTTAACTCTAGCTGCACCTCTACATCCAACATCTCACTGTTCCTCGTCATCTCTTGTTTCAGCTACCTTGCTCTCGATTTTCATCTCTTCTTATACCAAGGTCTGCTTGTCTCAAAAACAAGCTCACTCAATATTTCTTTGGACAATGTATTTATAACCAAGTTTAATGTATATTTTTATTATTATTTTATACCTTCATTTCAAGCAATTAATAGAATAAAGTTATAAGTTTTATTATTATGTTTATTATTATTATTATTTTAAAATATATTTTACTTTCCTTGTCAGGTGTATACTGTAAAGACCTATTATGTGCTATTAATTTATAATTTATTTAACATCTGTGTAATTTAACGTTGGAGAAGTAGAGGAGAAGACCTTATAGTTGTAACTGCATCAGGTAAAATAAACCAATTTATTATAACATAGGTAGAGTGGTGCGAGGATTAGTCACTTTTTCATATTGTGTTGCTTGTGGAGTTTCAAACTCATAGATCATAAATTCATTTTCTCAAAACATTGGACGTTTCTCAACATTTCTTGATAGGTTTCTAGGTGTTCAGGTTGTTTAAATTTATCAATATTTATTTTTTGTTCCTTGATTTTTGGTTCATTTTTCCATCTATTTATTTCACCGCTATAAACTGTTTTAACAAATAGTGGCGAGAGTTTGCTATTGCCCCACGATGAGTTCTAACATCAATTATACTTGAGGCATTCCTCTTGTCTATTAATGTGTGGTCATTCTGATTAGCTGTTAATCCATCAGGGGATCTCCAGGTCTCTTTGTGTATATTTTTCCTAGGAAAACAGGTGGAGCTGATTACCATATTGTTACGGCTGCAAAATGTATAATTCTTTGGCCATTGTCATTGGATGTTGTATGTAAACTATTGTACCTTTATATATTCTCTCTTGTCCTACTTTGGCATTTAAATCCCCTAATATGATTTTAATATTGTTGGATGGTAAACTGTGATAGGTTCTTTCTAAATTATGATACAATTGATCTTTCATATTCTCCTCTGTGGGCGCATGGGTATTGATGATTGATAAATTGAAGAATTTAGTTTTTAGGCGAATAACACATATTCGTTCATTAATAGGTTTAAATGCTAATACATTTTTCCTCATCAATTTAGTTACAATAAATGCCACTCCAAATTCTCTTTTTCCAGCTTGCTTCCCACTCTGGAATATAGTGTGTGTTTTAGTATCATATATGTCATTACCCATCCACTTTGTCTCTTGTATAGCTGTTATTTGTGTATTATATTGGTGTAATTGCTGTAGAAGAGATTTTAGGCTCCCAGTTTTATAAAGGGTTCTAACATACCAAGTGCCAATTTGTGTCCATTTTCCTTTGCTTTAGTCGTCGTTGTTGTAGACCATCTGTTGGGTTTCTGAATGTATTTGTTTTTATGACGTAGGGATGTCAACCCCCACGCCCACCTCCAGCAATCCTGGGGGTCAATGATTTTCTGTTGGGGTTTTCTGCCTTAGCTGGTACGTCCCAATTTTTAAGCGTTGGGAACTCGCCTTTTCGCCCCTGTAGTTCTTAGTATTAACCAGGAGCCACGACGAGGACGTGGTGCATTGTGCTCGGCAGGAATAAATAGCGTTTCTGAGGTTTTATTATTGTGCACACTCCTCAGACCACATATTGCCCCTTTGGCTCCCAAGCATCAGCTCCTACTGCTGATTTTTCCACTTTACCATTTTTGACATTTCTTAGATGTTCTTTCACCCTTTTTTGTTTTCCCTATGTAAATTTTGTCACAATCCCGCATTTGATCTGGTAAATTCCTGATATGTTTTCTTCTTCAATTTTATAATTTTTGTTGGTTTTAATTATTGTGTTGAGGTTATATTCATTCTTCAGTTAAACGTTGTTTTATATTTGAAGGGAAAAATATAGGCTCAGACTGGGGTTTGAACCCAGGACCTTTCACATTCTACGTGAATGCTCTACCAACTGAGGTACCTGAGAAACTCCAGTCTAAATGCAAATGTTTCTCTTATATACGCTGTTAATTCCTGCACACCAAAATGCTTCTATCTTGAGATGGTGGCTTCTTATCAAGAAAGCCTTTTAATTGGGAATTTTGCATTACATTATAAAGCCATTCAATGTTTTTATTATTCATTTCATACATCTAAATGGTGGATAAATTATATTTGAAATGAAAAATATATGTTCAGACCGGAGTTTGAACCTATTATCTATGTCAATGGAGTTGACATCATTTTACTACCCCCACTATTGTAGGGGTGCATACAATAACTAGGCCAAAGCTAGTTATGTGGCTGTTACCAGTTATAAACCAACTCCCCCACAGCTGTGAAAACCAGGAAATAAAATATTATAATTTATCCTTTTTTCAGAGGATTTTTGTAAAACATATGATATTTATTAAATTAATATTGAGAAGCTAAAGCTATTACTATGATAGAAATAAGTAAATTAATGAACACAATTAAATTATTGTAAATGAAAGGTAAAGAGAAAAATTTTTGCCTGAACCGGGAATCGAACCCCGAAACTTTAGCTTTCCGTGCTAATGGTCAGACCACTGAGCTAATTCAGGCTTCATTCATGATATATAGTTTTTAATTCCTGACTTATTTTGTTATACTTTGAATTTATATTAAGATTTCTCTAACTAATATAAAACACACAGTTTTAGTGCGGGGTGGCAGACCGGCGGAGGCCCATCTATTGTTAATAGTGTAGTTCGGTAGTATAATCAATATAATTTTATTTTCATAACATAATTTAGAAGAGTGATGTATTTGTAGTACCTGCTAGTGGAGTGAGTGCAGGCAGGATCTCTATCAACTGGTTTGAAATAGAGAATAGAACCATTTTTTATAAGAATTAGGCATGAAAAATCCAATAATAGCTGAAAATGGGTTCCAAAAATTATGCAGTGAAAACAAAAAAAAAAAAAGTCAATCGTGCAGGAACTGCATAAATAAGTGAATTGTTGAGCAAGTTGAATTTACTGAATGCAATGTCAACCCTTAAATTGGACAAACTTAGTTTCTTAAACCAACTTATTTAGACGTATCAATCTGCAGTGAAAACAATTATAAGTTATTATCTATTGCATGTTCTTGTGCAATTTTACGTAAATTAAAATAATTTCTACAGATTTATTTTGCATCATCATCCTCTTATCGTGCCCTCGTTTCAGAAGGTCGATTCCAAATATGCCTCCAACCATCTCTATCTTCCCAGGCTTTTTAGTTCTTCACAGTCGTATCCTCTCTCTTGTAGACTTTTCTTCACTTGGTTAATCCATCTTTCTCGTGGTCTGCCTCCTTGTATCTTGAGATTTAGCAGTCTTTCCTTTTACATTCTTTTTAAATGTCCAAACCATTACTTTCTTAAAAACATTAAATAAATTAAAGTAATGTATCTTGTAAGACACACTGTTAATTAAATTGTATGGTATATATTGTGACAAGACAAACATGGTGGTTGTTAGAGTGACAAACCAGCCGTTGTATTGCTGATGTTTGGAGAATGGCATTTTATTTTTACAAGGATATAATGAGTTTTGTTGCGAAAAATTGGAAATGGCGACAACTAGACCATTTTTAAATTTTCATTTGAGATGAACTACTATACTTAATGGCCTAATTTTGCTGGTTAATGAGCTTGACCTTAATATTTTTTAAATTAATTGTACATATGTCGAGTTTTGTTCCAATAACACAAAAATTACAGCTGCTAGATTGTTAGTAGCAAACACATATATACATAAGTGAGTGAGTGTAAAGGAAGATGTCTTCAAAATTGTGAAAAATGAATTTTCTTGCTAGAAAGAGCGACACTTTCTTTTCTGTGCCATAAAAAAGAAAATATTGATAACAGAGCAATAACTTATAGTGACAATGTATATTTCATGGTAACTCATAATTTTACATTCTTGCTGTGTAAAAATATAAAATGGGATGGAGATATCTCTCTTTACACACTCACCAACATACAGGGTGGTCATAAAGTCTCGATCCATTTCCAAGAAATAATGAACTCAGTTTGATGATTTTTATGTATGTTTATTGTCAAGTTATGTATACATGTTTATCGTATTTCAACGTGGCCACCGACCATTTCGAAGCATTGTTCCAATCATTAGAGAGTAGCCTGAAAGACATTTTGAAGCGTAGCTGGTGAAATAGCCGTCACTGCATTGCAAATTCGAGTCCTAAGATCCTGGAGATCCCGTACCTTTGTCTTTTACACCTTCCTGTTTATGAATCCCCAAGCAAAGAAGTCCAGGGGCCATTCTGGTGTAGCTGTGGTTCGAGGCATAACTTCAGCATGTCAAGGTAATTGTTGCCATTAATTGTCTGTTCTGCGAACATGAAGGGTCCACACACTGTGGTCTTCGTAATTCCAAGCCATGCATTCACTTTCAGGTGTTGTGTTTATTAACTTTGCCACGTGTGGAACGTGGCCTCATCACTGAACAGGATGTGGTCCATAAGGTCCTCATTGTGTGCAGCCGCTATCAAATCATAACACTCAGCCTGATGAGGTGCGTAATCTTCTGCGTCTAATTTGTGGAGCACCTGAATATGGTACGATTTTTTTTTCAATGTAAAGTGTAAAACTAAATCATAAAAACGCTATTTTATTGGAAACTAACCATTGGAATTGATGTGAATTATACTTACTACTTACTCACTGGCACTATCGAACCCGTAGATTCATGGCCGCACGGACATAAGCTCTCCATACATCCCTATCCTGAGCTAATGCTTTCCAATCATTCCCTGTATAATCTGCTTCCCTCAAATCATTGTTAATGTTATTCTCCCACCTCATTCTTGGTCTACCAACTGGGTGTTTTCCCTCTGGCTTTCCTACAAGAAGCTTCCATGCAAGTCTTTCATTCCCCATACGTGCAACATGTCCTGCCCATCGCAGTCTATGAGACTTAACTGTTCTTATTATATCTGGCTTCCTATAAAGTCCATGTAGTTCATTGTTATGTAGTCTTCTCCATTCACCTGTCTCTTCATCTCTCTTTGGTATTAACAATGCATTAGTGCCCCTATAGTAGTACCTTGTAGAGCTGTAGAAATACATTGGTGATTCAAACTTTCTGGGTAACTTACAGTACAAATACATTATTTTTATTACAACTATTCACTTCTTCATCAAGTCTCAGTGGTCGAGTTTTAAACAAAAATCTCCATCTCTCTCAATCATTCCATGTCTTATCTTCCATTGTTTCCATCCATCACATCCACTCCACTTTTCTTGGTATTCTCTTTAATTTTGTCTCCCCATCTATATCTTGGCTGACATTTTGTTCTGTTCCCTCCTATCAAAATCCCCTTCCTGATTCATTTTTTAACATGATCATAACATCAAGTAATACTTCTACTTTCACATTTAAACTACTTGCTACGGTTATATCATATTGTCTTCATCTAAGTATTTAAGAATGATTTATTTTTTAATCAGTGCAACTACTACTTATTATTTTTAAAATAATGTAATCATTCAGCGAAGCATTGAATATAGGCTATAGAGTACTTACTTACTGCCTGGCATTACACATCAAAGTGACCTCCTTAAAAAGAACACAATCTATAACTTCCTGTCTGTTTTCCCATTACTCTAATATCTTTTTTTCTACTTTGTCAATTCACCTACTTTTTGGACATCTTTTTTTTTTTCCATACATCTTTGCTTTAAGTATTTTGTTTGGTGCATGCTCTTGACATTTGTTCACCATGTCTTAATTATCTCCCTGCTTTGATAAATTTTACAACATTTTAATTTTATAGTGTTCTTTCAATTTCATCATCACTTCTTGTAGTCTTCACAAACACCTCCATATATTCTCATCATCTTTCTTTCAAATATTTTAAATTATTTATTTCAGCAGCTGACAATGTCCACAACATTCTTGTTCTCCCTAGAGTTTTATATGGGGGAATGAAAGACTTACATAACAGTGAGCTACAAGATCTTTATGGGAAACCGGATGTAATAAGAACAGTCAAGTCTTGTAGATTGCTATGGGTAGGACATATATGAATTGGGAATGAAAGAGGGACATGGACACTCCTTGTAGGAAATCCTTAGGGAAAACACCCAGTAGGTAGGCCAAGAATGAGATGGAAGCATAAAACCAAGATTTGAGGAAAGTAGATATATACATGGGATGATTGAAAAACATTAACTTAGGATAGGGGTGCATGCAGAGCTTATGTCTCCATGCAGTCATGGATCTACAGGTTTGATAGTTAAGACTTTTATATGACTTAACCTTTGTTGTTCTTGATGGTAGCCATGAAGAAAAGTGTTAAATGGCAAAATATGCTCTACTGTCTGCCATTATCATTGATTTCTTCTTTTATTATATTTTTATTATTAATCTTAGCTCCAAAGTATGTGAAATCGCTAACATATTGAAAATTATATAGTGATAATTACTATCAATCTTGTTCTTTCAGCTGCTCAAAGTTTTTATCTTCGTTAACCTACAGCCCATTTTCTTACTTTCAATTTGAATAACTTAAAATACTTTTCCCTTTAAAGCTGCCCCTGATATTTTTACATTAAAATTATATTTTACCTTTTACTTATTTGAAGAGATAAATTGTGAATTATGGTTTGTTTCAGAACTCTTCGAACATTGTGGGATAATTTCTCAGATGACTTACAAGCTGCGACCCATAAACTAGAGCAGTGTTTGATGCAATTTGCTGAATTCACTTTATCCCAGGAACAATTGACAAAATGGCTCAAAGATGTGGAACGTGCAATGACTCAACACACAGAGCTAAAATCTTCTTTGCAAGAGAAAAGAGCTCAACTTCAGGTAATATTAATTCAATGTGTAGAACTGTAATATCCCATCTGACTCATTTCATTTATTAATAATTGAAGGGTGTAGGGAAAGGAACTAGTTAAGTCATTTTTTTTTGTTCAATATACAGTTTGAGGTGCCATTAGATTCTCCATGGAAAGGACTATCATTTACAAGAATAAAACAGGAAAAGAAATAGATTATCATAGGTTTATTTACCTTCCAAAGGTTTGGCGTTCAGGTAAAGAAGCAAGTATGTTACATAATTAAAGATTATTTTTTCCTGGTTTAATGGAAAACAGTGACTTACCTGGTTTTATCCTCTTACTCTTCATTTACAAAACTTATCAACTCTGATCATCTCCTGGAATGCAAAAAACTGAACCAAGATCTTCAGAAAAACCCATAACTTCACAGCATAATCACTTTTACGTTGCAGTTAAGATTAGGGAGAAGATAAAAGCAAAGCTCGAAACATATTTGTCCATCGTGGATATGTGGGTATTGTGTGTGGGATATCAGGTAATGAATGTGTGGCAAGTAATCTGCAGATATGAATTGTGTCTGAGTTGCAAATAAAGGAAACACATAATGTACAACAGGAACATGATAGCTTTTTTTTCCTCAATACTAAGCATCATAATGAATACATCAGGTTTAAGTTGTTTTTTCTGTACTTGTTCGTAACTCTCAAGTCGCCCTTGACAGGTCCATCATTGTTTTAGTCTTCCCTGCTTCTGAATCATTTAGGGTCGTACCTATGAACGTATTAGACTCTAAAAGTCGTTCTCTGCTGAGAAAGTTGCATCCAAAGACTTTTTGCATACTCAAAATCTGGTCATGCGATAATAACTGTTGAAATTCCTAAGCTACCTGGTGAGGTGACTTTGCAGAGAAAGAATCGTGAGCAACCCGATGGTAACCATGTAGTTTGAAAACCTTGCCGCGCACCTTGCTGCTTTGGAGAAGAGGAATTTGATAGAGTCTACCAAAGAATTCAACTGAAGAACAGGAGAATCGGCGTAAGATCGCACGATATATACAGTATTATTTGCGGGACGTAATGCGTTCCTCTAGCAGACAAAAATAACGGAAGTGGTTTATTGCTGAGAATTGTGGGTAATTTTCTTGCCAATATATACGAAAAAAACTACTTTCATGCATGACTAGTCAGTGACTTGCTAATTCAAACTTTGCACGTTCTCACAAAAAAACTCAACTCAGCAGAGACTAATGTATTTGCATGCGGCCCTTAGGTTGGTACACTGAAGCTTTTGTGATAGCTGGTTTAGGTCCATTTGTTACAAATGATCCTGCCAATTATTCTGATAAGTATGATTGTGTTCTAAAATTTTAATAACATTTTTACAATGGGAATTAACATAATGAGGTAATTAATAATTTATATAAATGAGTCAGAAATAACTTATACATCTCACCTCATAAACTTCCGTGATTCACAGGACCAGTTTTAAAATCCTTGCTTCTAATCCTTGGCCAATCTTCAAAGATCTGGCTAAGGATAGAAGGAAGCCTCTTGAAAACTGGTCCTATGAAATCACACAGTTTTATGAGGTGAGATGAAAATAGTTATTTTTGACTCATTATATAGTGTGTTCTATAATGTTTGTGACTACAGATTAGGTTGTCCATAATACTTTCAATGTAAAAGGGGACATGTACAAAAAATTAAAGAAAAAACCTGGGACATTTTAAAAAATGGTGGGACATTAAGAAAATAGTAAAGGAAGTTTAAAAATTGTCTGAAACAAATTATACAAATTGCACATATCTATTTTTTATTTCCATTAAAATTACTTACCCAGCTACATCATGTCTACTCTATCTACACGGTAGATTGGTAGATGCATTTGCATTGTTGTACTTCAATGATTATGTATTTCATCAAGTAGTTTATTTTATTTTGAAATTCTATCTTAAAATGAATAGATGATACATCTTTAAAATGCTGCACTGACCATGGATTAATAAATTTGAAAAAATGTACCAGTTCCAATATATGATAGTAAAAAACAAAAAGATATAGAAACAAACAGTGCATCGTGTCATACAACTGGCACTTTCTAACGTTCATATTTATAATTACTAGTAAAGGAACAAAACGAAAGTTATAAATTCATTGACAAAAGCATCATCCCCAAAGCGGGACATTTGAGTGTGCCAAACTTTCGGGACAGCAGGACATTTTCGAAAAAAAAAAATGGAGACCCTAGACTAGATATTTATGACAGAACAAAATGCAAACATTTTGTATTAATATGCATTATGAAAAATACAATTCAACAGAACTAATGTCCTCATAAATAAGGTTCTTAAAGCTTTAATTTTAGATCAAATTATATAATGTATTAACAACTATATCAACACCTAATATACCTTAATAGGAAGTAGGATTTATAAATAAAAAGAATAAATAACCAACAGAACAGCTGAAGGACACAATCTCATGGTTATTGGAATAAGGTGAGGCGTCTATGCATTGATAAAAGTAGTACATACATTAACATAGAAAAATGGCTCTAAAACTA